>CAUYSK010030017.1:0-58717 GCA_963575035.1 Avahi laniger
TATTAAAAATAGTAAAAATTAGCCACGTGTGGTGGTACACACCTGTAGTCCTAGCCTCCTGGGAAGCTGAGGCAAGAGGATTGCTTGAGCCCAGGAGTTTGAGGTTGCTGTTAGCTAGGCTGATGCCATGGCACTCTAGCCAGGACAACAGAGCCAGACTCTTGACTCCAAAAATAAAATGCATTGGAGGTCTGTGGAAGCAATAAACATAAAGAACTAAACTTACAGGGAGGAGAACATTTCGGTAGTGAGGTAAAAATATTCAGTCTTTTTTCCCCCTTGGGGGCATGTGCCAACTTTGGGTATAGGCTGAATTAGGCTGCTTAGAAGAAGCATAAAGAGAAAATAGCAAAGCTTTTAGCAGCAAAATATAACTGATGGGACAAATTGAAAACTTCAGGAGACTCAAAGTTATGGCAGGTATCCTTTGTAGTGGTCCCCAATCTTTTTGGCACTAGTGTCTGGTTTCCCAGTTTCATGGAAGACAATTTTTCCACGAACTGGAGCCAGGGATGGAGGGATGATTTCAGGATGATTCAAGCACATTACATTTATTGTGTACTTTATTTCTATTATTATTACACTGTATATTTAATGAGATAATTATATAATTCACTATAATGCAGAATCAGTGTGAGCCCTGAGCTTGTTTTCCTGCAACTAGACAGTCTCATCTGGAGGTGATGGGAAACAGTGACTGAGCTGGCAGAAGGCAGAGCTCAGGCGGTGATGCGAGCGATGGGGAGCAGCTGCAAATATGATGAAGCATCAATTGCTGGCCCGCGGCTCACCTCCTGCTGTGCAGCCCTGTTCCTAACAGGCCACAGACCAGTACCAGTATGGGCCCTGATGTTGGGGACCACAGCTCTATAAGAAACTAAATTAGGTTGAAATTTTCAAAATTCGGAAAGAAATATCCTGTAGTGTTGTGGTGCTTAGGAAGCAAAGACCCGACCAGAAAGGGAGAAAGGGGCCTGTATCAAGCATAGTGACTGCTTCTCCTTCAAGCGTACAAGAGTTTTTGATCTATATTAAATGAGAAGACGAGAAAGCCTAGAACATTTGAAAGGGAGAGCTGTATCTGCCACAATTTTTAGGGCAAGGAAAAAGACTCTCATCAGTCTCTCAATCAAAGCTTAGTAATATGTTAAATAAAACAGAAAGCAGAAGACAATAATGTTAAAGGCAATTGAGGGAGGATAAAGAATTTCAACAAGAAATTATAATTTACAAACAGAATTTAATGGACATTCTATCATAGAACTGAAAAATAGGATATCTGGTCTTAAGAATTTGTGTGGGTTATCTTAGACTAGACAGAGATAAAAGAAAGAATTAGTAATCTCAAAAATAGGTAAACAGAAAATATGCAAACTAAAGTACACAGAGTTGGTGGGGGATGAACGAACAGAACACTGTATAAGAGACCTGTAGGGAAAACTTAAAGTATCTAACCTTCTTAAAATTAAATTCACAGAAAGAGAGGAGGCAATGGTGTGGAGGTAAATATTAAAATACATACTGAATAAGAGTTTTCCAAACCTGATGAAAGTTATCAATCTCTAGCTCCATATCTCAATTGGCCCCAAGCAGGATAAATATGCATACTCCCCCCGACCCATATAGAGAACATGTTGATAACCAGGACAAAGAAAAGGAAATTGTAAAAGCAGCCAGAAAAAAAGACACATTGCCATCAAAGGAACAATAATAAAATTAGCACCTGATTTCTCAATATAAAGTATGGAAGCCAGAAAACAATGAAATAGCATCTTTACGGTAATAAAAGAAAGTCACTGTCGACTAGAGTTCTATAAAAGTTGAAGTGTTCTTAAAAACTGCAGGTGAAATTAAAATGATTTGTTTCAGGCAAACCAATATCAAAGGAATCTGAACTGTACAAAGAAATTATATGTCTTATAAAATTTAAATTATATATGGAATTAAAATGCATGAAAACAAGAAATAAAAAGCACGTAAGTAACGAAAATGCATGAAAACATTCGCAAATATACAAAAAGGATTAATAATGGTTAAAGCTTCTAAGCTTCAAGCAGTATGGGATAGCAATGAAAGCTTTTTATTAAACTGTAATAAGTCAATGATGCATGTTATAAACTCTAAGGTAACCACTAAAAGCATAGGAAGAAAATACATAGCTAAGCTAATATAAAGAAAATAATGAACAAATTCTTAATTAAGTGAAAAATAGTCAAGGAAGCAATAAAAATGAACATAAAAGAGGGAGGACAAATACATTCCACATAGCAAGCACAGATAGAAACATAGCTATATCAAATAATTAAATGGAATTGATTGCAAATAGACAAAATAGGTCAAAGAAAAGACTAAGATTATTACATTTTAAAAAAAACAAAACAACTAAATCCTGCACAGAAGTCATTTACTCTAAATATAAGGTGAGGACATGGAAGGTCGGAAGTAATAGGTAGGAAGAGATTATCATAAAAGCACTAATCAAAATAAAACTGGTACAGCTATACTACTATCAGACAAAGTAGATTTTGGAGGAAAAACCTTTACTAAAGATGAAGAGGGACTTTTCATAGTGAATAAAAGATGTCAGTACACAAAGAATATGCCCACCTATAAATCTTTATATATCTAATCACAGATTCAAAATATGTAAATAAAAAATTGAATGTAAATATAACAGAGAAATTGGCAAAAATGGCATTCCCAACAGTTCAGAAATGCCAGAGAAAAGGGCAGACAGGAAAGAGCTAAAGATGGAGAGTTGGGCAGAAGTCAGATTACAAAAGCATTAAACGAAATTTTAAGGTGATTGGATATTGATATTTTAAGGAGTGGTTCATGGTACTATTTATACTGGAGATAGGTCACTCTAAATGCTATAGGGAGAATGAATTTCAGGGGTATATAAATAAATGGAGGGAGATGAATTAGAAGGCAATATTGCAAAATAAAGGCAAAGCAGTCCTGAAATGAAGAAATGTTTCTAGACATATTTCAAGCATAAAATATCAGTGTAATCTTTATTTCATAAATAAAAGTATAAATCTGGAAAAGAATTGAATGACAAAAATAAAAGGAGATATAGAAAAAAGCACTAGAGTGGTAGATTTTAGCATACCACTAGCAATAAATGACAGAATGAGCACATATAAAACATTAATAATAATAAAAATTTGAAAAACATAATTAACAAAAATAATCTACTTGAAATAAGTTGAATACTTCATCCAACAAAGATACAATTCATAATTTATTTCCAGAATACTCAGTACATTTACAAAAATTGACCAGATGCCTAGATATCAAAAAAGATCCCTAATAAAATTTAAGTTTGATATTAATCAGAATAGGCTGTACTACCACACAAAATTTAAGCTAGAAACCAAATAACAAAGACACAAGTAGAAAAATCCGGTTGTATAAAACTGAAGCATCACGAATCTAAATAAAATATGACTCAAATAGAAATATGTAAAATATTTCAAACTGAATGATAAAACGTTTAATACTAAATTTATGAGATATAGCTAGTATATTCCTTAGAGGGAAAATTATAGCCATAGATGCTGATATTAGTAAAGAAAAAAGACTTAAAATTTATTAATCTGTTGTATATCTTTTTTTTTTCTGTCTTTTGACTGAAGAATTTCATTCCTTCACATTTAAGGAAATTATTATTATTATTATTATTATTATTTTTGTAGAGGCAGGGTCTCATTATATTGCTCAGACTGGTTTCAAAATCCTGGCCTCAAGTGGTTCTCCTGCCTTGGCCTTCCAAAGTGTTGGGAATACTGGTATGAGCTATGGCATCTCGCCATTTAAAAATATTAATAGGTGAGAACTTGCTAACGCCATTTTGTTAATTGTTTTCTGAATATATGAAAATTTGTTCCTATCTTCTTTTTTTGCTATGTTCTTTTGTGACTTGTTGATTCTTTGTAGTGGTATAATTTGATTCTTGGTTTCTTCATCTTTTGTATATACTAGAGATTTTTTCTTTGTGGCTAACATGATTTAGAAAACATAACTTATAAAATCTATTTTAAGCTGTTAACAACTTATCTTCAAATGCATGCAAAATCTCTACACTCTTACTTCCACATTTTATGCTACTGATGTTACACTTTACATCTTACTTATGATTAATCCACTAATAAATTATAGTAGCTATAGTTATTTTTAATACTGTTGTCTTTTAACTTTTATACTGGAGTTAAAGTGATTTAAGTGCCACCATTTTAGAGTCTTCCTAATTTGACTATATATTTACCTTCACCAATGATGTCTCATGTCACTGGGATTCTCAATATTTTAAAGAAGATAATTCTCTTCAAATTAATGTTCTATGCAAACTCTTTCAAAATGTCAGATTATTATTATTATTATTATTATTATTTTAGGAAATTGAAGACCTGATCTAAAATTCATATGGAAAGAAACAAGAAAAGTCAAGGCAATTTTGAAGAAAAATAAAACTGGAGTCTATATATTACTAGTTATCAAATTTCAATATAAAGCTGTATTAGTTAACACACTCTGTTAATGGTGTATGAAAAGACATACTGACCATCAGAATAGAGATCCTAAGAGCATATCCACACATAAATGGTTAACTGATTTATGATGACACTTTAGTGTATTAAAGATGATCTTTTCAATAAATGGTGTTAGGACAATTGGGTGAAAATAGCAAACCAAAAATCATTTCCAGAAGAATTGTACATGTCAATCATATGGGCAAAATGATAAAACTTTTTATACAAAGTATATAGAATATCTTTGTGATTTTGGCATAGTCAAAGATTTCTTTAGTTATAAAAAAGCACTAAAGAGAAGAGAAAATTAATAAGAATCTGACTAAATAGATTTGTTAATGTCTATTACTAAAAGGACAATGAAAATACAAGCTACAAATTGGGAACATATAATTAACAATGTACTCATATCCAAAATATAAAAGAAAATCCTACAGGCCAATGAGAAAAAGATGGACAAATCAATAGATAAATGAGCATAATACTTGCACTGACACTTCACAGAAGACAATATACAAATGGTCAAAAACTGTATGAAAAGTGCTCAACTTCATGGGATATGCAAACAAAAACCATGAGGTACCACAAAATAACAGAATAGTAAAAAATTTTTAAAAAGATGGAAAATACCAAGATTTGTCAAGGATATGAAAGCAACTGCAAATGCATACACCTCTGCTGGAGGTGTAAATTGCTAAAACTATTTTGGAAAACTTGCAGTCCTTACAAAGCTGCACACATGCATATTCTGTGATCCAGCAATTCCACATGTAATAAATACACCCAACAAAGACACATATGGGTGCTCACCAAAAGCTGTGTGCTAGGATGTTTACAGAAGCACCACATGTAGCCTTATGCTGAAAACTACTCAAATGTCTCTTAAACAGTAAAAATAAAAAAGATGAGTCTTACCAAAAAAGGCTGAATGATGAAATCTAGACACAATCCAGTATATACTGAATGATTCCATTTATTAAAAGGACCAAAATAGATGAAAGACGCCATACTATTAAAAATCAGGAGTGGGAACCCTTCTGAGAAGGCTCATTACTGAAAAGAGCAGAAGGGGAGGGTTTCCAGGGCCCTGGTAAGGTCACATTCTTTATCTGGGAACTGCTTATACGAATGGATTCAGTTTGTGTAAGTTTAGAAAATTATGTATTTATTGTATTTGCATTTTTATTTATGTAAATTTTACTTTGACAAAGAAAATTAATGAACAAAAACTATACTTCATATATGTACAAGATACTACATATTCAGTCCATAAACATAAAAATACAAACTGTGCCTGGTGTGCAAAATCCTTTGCTCTGTTTGCACTCCCAGGCTAGAACTCCAAGACAAACAATATTCAATAAAATAGAAGCTGAAGTTGATTTTGTAAAGTTGAAAGTTTAAATCAGTGGTCAGAAAATAAATGTAAACTTTTTATGCTGTTATTGTCTATAGAGGAAGCAGAGACAGTAGTGTGAGAAGGGTTATTGAGATCGCAGGTGGCTCTTCTATTTGACCCATGGTATTATGTAGGAAAATAAATGAAAGGTCTGCATAACCAACAAAATGATTTTCATTACTTAATAGCTAAAGTGAAATCTTTAGTGGTCAGATTATATGGAGAATAATTTAGGAAAATAAAAATGAGCCTATTCAATGTTATTTAATTTCTTCTTAAAGCAACGGCAGCATTTCAATAGAACATTAAAACATTAATGAAAATATATGCAAGATTCACATGAACAGTACATTAATTTATTTAGATTGGTGCTAACACCAAATAAATTCATAATGTTGAATATTTGAAATGCATTGTTACCCGAGCATATTTTGTAAACATAAAGTAATTTCCATTCTTTAAAAGTACTTTGTTTTTATGTATTAGCTGTCACGCATTTAGTAAGAAAAAAACAAGATTAATGTGCTGGTTCTAAAAGAGTGATGTGCTTCATAGTAGGCTATGTTATATCTCTATGGGTATTTGGAAAAAATTTAGATTAACTTGCTGTTAATTTGCATAATACATATATATTCCTAGTCGCCTATTTCAAATATCATAAAAGGAATAAAGATAAGACTTATATTAGCTCAAATATTCTATCACAGTGTACATGTTTTACTGTAACTTGCCTTGAGGTCCTTTTCTTATGATCCATCACCAGTTCTCTCCAGTATTACACACACACACACACACACACACATACACACAAACACACATGCACGCACATACACTTGAATATTTCCGGAACAAGGGCCTGCATGGGAGTAGAACTCAGGCTAGATGATAATCAGTATGTAATTTTCAAACGATCAAAATGGTTAACTTAGAAATATGATTGTGCAGGCAATTGAAAACTCAATATATTAAGAGAAATAATATTTTAGTCTCATGGAAAATATGAAAAATATGTATTCTTCAGATTTATATTATATGTGTATATGTGGATGTATAGCATATGACAATTCAAACAGAATATAATTTATTGAGTCTTATGGTAAAAAGACACTACAGTAATGGCTTATTCCATAAAATGCAACTATTAGACTGAAAAAATTCCTGAAATATAAAGAAAAATTTAATATTTGTTACTGCTGTGAATGTTATAAGCATTACCAAAAGTTATCTCTATTTTATAGATAAGAAAATTGAGGCTCAGATACTTTAAGTGAATTGTCTAGAGATTTTTTTTTTTTAGACAGAGTCTCACTGTGTTGCCCAGGCTAGAGTGTCATGGCGTCAGCCTAGCTCACAGCAACCTCGAACTCCCGGGCTCAAGCAATCCTTCTGCCTCAGCCTCTCGAGTAGCTGGGACTACAGGCATGCGCCACCATGCTCAGCTAATTTTTTCTATATATTTTTAGTTGTCCAATTAATTTCTTTCTATTTTTAGTAGAGATGAGGTCTCGCTCTTGCTCAGGCTGGTTTCGAACTCCTGAGCTCAAACAATCCGCCTGCCTCGGCCTCCCAGAGTGCTAGGATTACAGGCATGAGCCAACGCACCCCGGCCGTCTAGAGATTTTGACAACTATTTCTACACTCCAGCCACTTGCAGGGTTTTTTTTTTTTTTAAATTAAAACAGTTAATATTTAGTATATTCTTAACTAAACTAAAAATATAACATAACAAAAAACATAGAAAAATAAAAATCATAAACAATAAACATTAAAATATCCTAAAGAAGGTTCACACACAAAAAAGTACCATGTTGGTTAGGTTATTCAAAGATGAAAGTCTATAGCTGCTTAAATTTTTGAAATGGTTTGATAAATAACACAAGAGCTTTTTAGTAATAAGGCAAAGTATAAGCAAGCAAACAAACTTACTTATTATCCATTCATTCAAATAAATGGAATGCATTTGAAAGGAATCAGAATATACCATCCCCAAATAGGCTACACTGGCATAGGATTATTTTGAGCTAAAAGCAATTTAGGAAAAGAAGGCACAGTAAGAGCTCTCTACCCTTCCCTTATCTTCCCAAAAGCAAAGCACAGTTTTTCTTGTGAGGGTGTCCCCCCGACTCTTACACCAGGAAGAATAGAACAATCCTTACCACTGTAGATGCAGACAGCACTGAGCTGAGTTTGCAAAACACAAACCTTACTAAATAACCCTTATTTGTCATTAATTTCCCCCGTATATTTCCTAGTCACCTTCCCACATTTTTTTCCCCTGCAAGCTCCCACACTTTTCCCTTTGTCTACTCACTTGCCACAATTTATCGCCCTTTATTAAAATGGTATATCCAGGCTAACTATTTCTTTGTGTTTTTCACTTATGTTTTTGTGAAGACTCCATGCACATAAAATTAAAATTATTAATAAAATTTGTATGCCTTTTCCCCTGTTCATCTGTCTTTTGTCAATTTAATTCACAGAACTCAACTAGTGAACATAAGAAGGCAGAGAGAGGAAGCTTTTTCTCCCCGACACAGTATATGAAGGTAGATTAAGCATCCACATACTGCCTTTACAGAAATCGTGTTATTAAAAAAGATGCAGTGAATCACTGGCCAAAAATTGCTCACAGGTAAACAATTAAAAAGAAACTATTTGAAGCTTTTAATATGTGGATTGTGGTTTAGAAGGAAAATCTGCATAAAGAATGTTAATGGAAAAAAAAACAAACTCTAAGTTTAAAGAGGTTTATTCTGAGCTGAATGCGTATGACTGGCCCTGAGCACATGGCCTCAAGAGGCCTGAGAAAATGTGCCCACAGTAGCCGGGTTATAGTTTGGTTTTATACACTCTTATACAGGCTATAGGTGGGCTTAAAAATTCTTTGATTTCTAATTGGTTAAAGAAATGAAGGTTTATCTAAAGGCTTGGAATGTTTTAACTTAAGATAAGGATGTCCGCTAATTAGAGATAATCTGTGGAACATTTAATATTTACTGAAACTCCAGTGATGTGTCGAGTAAATTGATGGCCTGCAGGTGTGGTTTAAGCTTTGCTTTGCATGACCTTAGGCCTGTTAATGATTTAGTATCTTACTAAAGAGTAACTCCAAAAGGAAAGGGGGTATGGCAAAGTGTGTCTGACCTCCTTTCTCATGGCCACAACTCAGCATTAAAGTTTTTCTGAGGTCCCCTTGGTCAACAGATGGTTCATTCGGTCAGTGGAGGGGCTTAAAATTTTATTTTAGTTGACAATTATTTCAATCCTTAAATACCCACATTTAACTAAACCACACAAGATTCCAGTGTAAAACATAAAACAAAAATGTTTCTGCTAAATATTCTGCTCTGAATTGGAGTCCACTAAAGAGAAAGTTCTTAAATATCTTAACATCAACCTCTAGTATCATATTTCAAGGCAAAGAAATACTTTCATGTGATTTTTCTGAGTTCATAAAAATGAGTTTTCATCCTGAAGAATAGCCATTATCAGCCATCTAAATTTTTTATCAGATAGATAATGGCAATATTGATGCCTCTGGAAAATTGTGACATTTTCCCAATGATCTAAATTTTGAATATCTGCATGCTCAAGCAACACTGTAAAATGTGTTTTCATTTAAGCCAACCCTAGATGTCATATCTAAATCTACATTTACCTATGCCAGCATTTTCACCAACATTTTAAAGACAAACTAACATAAAGAGAATTTGATTCAGCTTCTTGTTTAAACCTGACAGAAGATTTAGAATTTTTGGCACATTTTAGCATTTGTTAGTTGCTGTTATCCTTTTTGATAATATTTTTACATAAAGCTGAGATAAATTATGAGCTTCCTCCTCTAATTGTATTTCTACTTTACCTCAAGGAAAACCCACTGTTATTCAAATCAATCTTTACTCCCAAAATGGTTGCTAGTGACACCCTGAAATTAGCATCTAACAGCCTCATCAATTCCAGATGACAAAGAAATAAGTGCCCCTATTGTATGATTAGGAGTTAGTTTCAAATCCAAAGAATAGTCTTGATTAATTCCACCATATTTTGAATCTTAAAAAAGTTGATGTCTTTTAAAGAATAAGACAATCGTATGACAGATTCCTTTCTTTCTCATCATATTTGAAACAGATATAACCTTTCCAGTTGTGCATGTGAAAATTGATTTTAATATCTAGAATTGTATTATACTTCCTCTTAGAGTTTTGGAGAATTATTTTCTATTATAGATTTCTTTGGAAAAGTCTAAAATTCATTACCTTTAATTATTTTCCAAAAGTCATTTTTCACGGTTTTTCAGGATATTGAAGGAAAACTTATAACTGAAAACTTTCAGGTAAAAAGCAGAGCTTTATTTTACATATGCAAGGTTATAATTTCTGGATATTCCTCCCCATGCTAGAACGTATAGAATTGTCCCATTTGGTTGCTGCTCAAGTAAAAGAGGCCGAATATTTTCAAAAGACACCAACAAACATATCCTTTCTTCCATTGATGAGGTTCTTTAAAGGGATGTGTGCCTGCATTTTCTTGGAATGCAATAAAATAGAAAAAAAAAAAAGGATGAATAGGCAAAAGAAAAATGGAGAAAGGAAATAATGTTACAACTTTAATTCATGGTAGGTTCTCTTATTCTGGTTAGTGGGCTGCTAGAAATACTGGCCCAGACTAACAAATACAGTACAACTAGATTTTATTAATACATATTTAAAAATCTAATTCCAGCGATCACTGTATCATTCTAGCTGGAGAGTAGTTTTGCTTTCGCGATCTTTTCTATTTTGAAAGCCACATTCTATTACCATTTAATTATTTGTCGTTAAGCAAATTAGCTGTTCCTTTCCTCAGACACACTGTATCAAATCTCACCCTAAGTATGGGAAACAGGTGGAGGAGTTTAAATGGTAAGGTTGAGACATGAATCCCCTTTTTCTAAGATCATAGCCTCTCCCAGACTTGGGAAATTGAAGGTAAACTGGAAAAGATACCGTTAATTTTGTCCCCACAAAATTCATCTGTTGAATTCCTAACCCCCAAAGTGACTGTATTTGTAGATAGGGCCTTTAAGGAGGTAACTAAAGTTAACTGAGGTCATATGCGCCGGGCCCTAATCTAACAGGATTGGAATCCGCATGAGAAGAGGAAGATACATCAGAGATGTATGCCCACAGAGAAAAGGCCTCAGGAGGGCATAGCAAGAAGGCAGCCCCATGCAACCTAGGAAGAGAGGCCTCACCAGAAACCAACTCTGCTGGTACCTTAATCTTGGACTTAAAAGTTTCCAGAACTGTGAGAAAATAAATTTTTTCCTCTTTAAGCCATCCAATCTGTGTTAATTCTGTTATGGCAGCCCTAGCAGACTAATACAGATAGTTGGGATTTAATCTTAACAAAAGTGTAGGCAATAAGTCCACATACTGACAGCGGGGGAGGGAATATGGGGATTGCAGAACCGAACTCTTCCCTCCAGCTGCACTGACCTATCGCCGTATCATTACGGTGTCTCATGTCTGCATTTGTCCTTCTCTACATGTAGTGCTCTTCTTACCCTGCCTGAGGGACCTCGCCCAGCTCCGTCTGCCCATTAAATCTTACACATGTTTTAGGTCTTCCTTTTCTCCATGAATTTATTCTTTACAGAAGCTCACATTGATTATTGCCACTTAAAAATTCTTATTGCAGTTAGGTCTTTGCCTTCCTTTGATGTGCATTTTTTGGTACAGTTTTGTCTGATTATAGCAACTCCCTTGACTAGAGTTTCCCATAGGATAGTGGTCAATGACCAGGCATTTCTTACTATTCCCTTTGCCTTAAGGAACGTGTGTTGGTTGGTTGATTTTCCACTTTGCCTATTTATCCCACTTGATGAAAGAATTTCTCTTCTTATAAATGTCAAGGCTTTTTTGATATCCCTACCTTCTCTTTATGTATCCATATTATTGTAAGAAAAAAAGTTTTTTAAATACTTTAACCAAATATTGTGTATGTCGAAGTTTTATAGAGTTTCTCTAATATTTGATGTGTCTTTATATTCATTTTTCTCAATTAAACCAAAATTACTACAAACCAAAATAAAAAAAAATAATTCTAGATGGTGTCTGAAAACAATTAATGCCAAGGACAAATTATCTTCCTTTTTTTTGTCTATGCCCACTTTAACAATCTCTAAATCTATCATATATATGACTTAATGCTGAAGTCATTCCACTTGAATTTATCTCTCACATATTTTAAATAACTGAAGCAAGCTGTATGTTGAATGATGAACCATTTAAACATAAGTCCTTGAAATCCATTAGAATAAGACATAGTATCTTTTTTTCAAAGTAGAAAGAAAAACGTGTTTTACCCCTGAGGTGAAACATGCAGGTTCTGTTTGGCAGTATATCTACCTGGTTCTACTTATTTGGAGACCTCTCATATATAGCAGCAGCAGGGTTCTGTTGTCAACATAAGTCCTGGAGCCAACCTGGATGAGATAAATACCTGAAAAGGTAGGGTTAAGATGATGGGTAGTAGCACAGTTGGCAGAAAATACCCTGCTACCTTGTTTAGCATCCTGCAACAAGAGTGGACATCCCAGCTAAACTTGCTCTCCTTGTTGCAAAACAAAAGAGTATTTGAATCCCAATGTCTCCCTCATGGAAAGACCTGAGACACAAATCTGTTGGTTTTCTTGAGAGAATATCCCAAAGATAGTATAAAATGGGGACGGCAGCATCTTTACAAATCCTCTGATCTGGACCTGAATTTCTTTTGAGTATTTTTCATGGTAAAGATACACAGGAGAAACAGATGCAGGAAGTTTATAAAACTAATGATTTTTAATTTGCTGTTATTTGCCTATACTTCAGATAATCAAAAATCAGAGGGCAATCAATATCTTTAACAAGTACATGTGCCTTTTATTCGAAAGTTTGGAGAAAATGTTAGGTTTAAAATTTCTTCAGTATTATCTAATCATCATCAAAATTATTTCCAAATTTTAAAAAGTTTCATATGTATTTATAACAGATATCTAAAATTGATCTTAGATATCAAGGTATTTTTTGGTTTGTTTGAACAAATTACAAATCAATGCTCTTGGTAAAAAATACAGTTATTGTTAGGGATGTTTTAAATAAACTTTAATAAGTGAGAATTTAACCTTTCGTGCTAATTCTCAGGTTTCTAATAACAGAGTTTTTTGAACCTTATAAATCTTGAAAATCTAATTAGACAATGTTAAGTTCTTTCTAGTTGAAGCCACAGATGTTTCACACTGGGAAAATCAGCAAGCCCCAGGGTTTGTTTGGTCTAGAGGAGTGTCAAATTTTCATGGATAATTTAATAGCTAATAACTCTAATTCTTTCCCGTAAACCAAGAGATGATAAATAATGATTGCATGAAAATTGTAAAGTTAACCCTCTAGGCTAATGAAATTTTTCAGGAACCACTGAGGAAATTAATTTCTGGTACTTAATGCTTCTTTACTGCCAATCTTTCTAGAGTTGTATGCGCCAGGAAACGCATATAAACACATTGGAATGATGCAATTCAAAAAGAATTATATATCAAGAGAAGCTTCAAGTATCTTTCATCTCTTATTTTCACTGACTAATCTATCATAGAAAAAAACAAAGATTGTTCTATTTGGAACTCAGAGTGACATTTTTGTTCTTTATAATTTTTTGATTTGTGCACCATCAAAGAATGAGTTTCCATAAACAAAATCATATGCCCTGTGAAAAATGGGAAACTTGTCTCAGAACTGTATAGCATTTTGGGATACTTTGATGTGACATATATTTTGCTGCTGTTGTTTTTCTTTTGATGTGATATATTTTAAATATATAATTGGTCAACTCAAATTGTTACTATAAGGTTAACTTCTGAAATTTTATACAGAGTAATGGAGTTTCTAGGACTCAATGGCTATAACTAAGATAACTACAAACATTAAAATTTCCTTTATTTCCATTATTGATTCTATCTAAACTGTAATATTTTAATCTTTCAGGATCAACTAATCAAACAACTTTCTGTTTTTAGTTTCTAAATGAACGGTTTTCAAAGCCTAGCAGTCCAATTTAAGAGACCGCAGGATTGTTCATGGAGCATAAGCCAACCGCAGATGTTTACATAATGAGGTTTATGCTCAGTCTGACCTTCATGTGAGGGTGATGCTTCTAGCTTAGAGACAAAAGCTTTGCAACCCAAAAGGAATGAGGAAATAGCATACTTTTAAATCATGCATTAGCACTTAGCATTTGGAAATCCCAGTTGCAATGGCCAGGGTTAAGGTGGTACGCTTTTTTATAACTGAGTGCACCCAAACACAGTATAGCGTGAAGGCCCTTGGGTAAGCAAAGTATTATCCCAGACCCAACATTCCTCTCAATTAATGGAACACCTATAGTGTTCAACAATAGTATTTCCCCACTAAGATTTATGACTAGAATTACCTCATTGAAAATTGGCCTGTAAATGGTAGAAACTCTCTGGAGCCACTACTCTGGCCTCTTCTACAGTGAGAAAGGAGGGCACTGAGAAATTTCTCTAGACACCAATTTAAATTCTGTCTATCTGAGTTCCTGCTATTGATTTTTTGTAAATGTTGAGATGAAAAATCTGATCATAACTCTAAATATTAATAGAAGGACAAGTCATAGACAAGAAAAATAAAGTGAATATAATATAAAGACAATGCAGATAATTTTAGTATTATGCTTTACAAAATTTACCTTATAGGGAGATGGGTTTAGATCCATGGCTAAATCTGGAGTAAGTTGATTTACTAAAATTTGAGTTTTTACTACATGCAAAATCCTATTATCTTGTGTTCTTTGCCAAAAAGCCACAGATATAATAAAATAAATAAAACTTAAGCAAGTTTGTGACTTCTTTAAGCCACAAAAACATTTCCACTGAAAGTGATATAAGCATGAAAGTTATTTTATAATCTTCTATATATGGCTATCAATCAGGTCTCTAAGGTTTCTTTGAATCATATAGTTTTAGCTTAATATATTTCTCAGTATTTACATAAACGTGATTGTATATATTTTTTTGTTTATCCGTCTATACTCAGAATGACTTTTTAAAACTCTAAACACACTAGCTGTCATTTTTCTCTTTGTATTGCGAAATGTCAAATCATGTAAGCGACAAGTATAACATTTTTGTTAAGGCTTAGTCGGCACTTAAACATAACATGTCACACTAATAAATAATCAGTCAAACTCACTTAGGCCCGAATACGGGTGTTTTCTCAGGTTTTCTAATGGAGTGTTAACACTCCATTTTCTCAGGTTTTCTAATGGAGCATGGGTGAGGTAATGCATACACTGAGGTATATGCCTTTGAGAAGGAAGTCGCTTTTCCGAATGTCCTCTGAAGAAGGAATTGAACCTTTCTATTGACTCTAGTTATCCACTGTCCATTGATTTGTAATCTGAAGAGGATTCCTGGATAAAACTGAAAAGGTTCATCACTAGACTGCAGGTTGGCCATAGCGGTAGAGGCACAGCCAATGTGGAAAGTAGCAAAGATTATTTTTCAACACATTGGCAGCATTTATACTTGCTTGAGAGATTTAATATTTTAGCAGGGTATTTTACCCAATTCTGATCTTGGTTCTCTCTTTCTTCACCAGCTACGTCAATCATCCTATCTGCTTTAGAAAGGAGTACTCCTTATATCTTTTTTGGCCATTTTTTCTCTTGCATCACAGTCTACTTCTACCTAAATGATCCTCACATATGAACTCTAGACCTTAACTTCTCCTCAACCTTCCAGCTCCTAAACCTGTACATTTTGTCATTGCTTTAAAGCTCAAATATGCCTAAAATAAAACTTACGATCTTTTTCCCTTAAAACAAGCTCCATCTCCATACCATTAACCATAAAATTAAATTTGTAAACCCTTTGGAGGCAGGAAATAATATCTCTTTGATTATGAATATCTGGCAGAGTATACTATATACTGTAAAATGAGTATCTGTGATAAGTAAAATCTTATTTTAGGGGGGGATATTTCTGGTGGTAGCCTTCTGAGTTTCTGAAATCAGTCTTTTTACAAAGTTCTTTAACTCTCTAGTCAAGATTACATTAATCAGGTTTCATACATCTAATGGGTGAAAATTCAGGTAGGTTCTTTTTTATTCTTCTGAACTTACACACAAGAAAACAACATAGGGATATTATACTGTGTAGCTGAATATGGCTGGACTGCTTGTTTCATGTAGAAATACCCTGGAAATATGAGCTAACAAAAAAATCAGCCATTTAACAGATAAAATTATACTTTTAGATACCCCATAAGAGAATTTTGACCCTATTCATTTTATTTTTTTCACAACTTGTTAGATACAGAAGATGATATAAATGAGTTGGCTCAGGGTACATCTTCACAGACTAAGGTTAAAGAAAGTCAGGCAAATTGAGCCTAAAAATACGTGTTGATAAGAAGAGCAACTTTTAGCATAAATTGGGTAACTAACTTTCTTCTGGTCATTTGTTATGAGTGAGAGCCTCAAAAAATAATGAGGATAATTTAGTAAACAAACTGGCTATATACATTAATGAAATACATATATATTTAATATATGATATATACATATCATTATACATATATTTTGAATGAATTTTCAAAATTTATAGTGATAAGATATAATATCCTATAAGCAAATATACTTCAAAGAAATTTTTGTATTGTATTAGTTAAAAGTAATATTATTTATACTTCTTTAGAAAGAAGTTAAAAACTTTACACATACCATTTCATTTCAAATATCATAAGGGTTCTATGAAAAATATCTTTGTTCTATTAGCTGTTGAAGATGACAGAGAACTCACTACTTCCTGAGTATATGCATTACAGTTTTATATAGTTGAAATTATTAGATTTATTCTTCAGTGTACTCTTCCTAAATTTGTCTACCTGTACTATACAAATTTTGTTCTCTGTCCTGTGCTCCAGTGAAATGGTGTTTTCTTAAGTGATAACCCATCATATATTTTATCTGCCTTACTGCGTTGTCCCAAAGCCTTCTCTTCTTTTTGGTAAACATTATGAGGGTCTTGATAGATTTAGATCTCTCACTATTCTGTTCACCCTCCATCACATACATTGTCATTCTAAACATTACTTTGAAAAGATTGATCTAGGAAAGTAACATAATCCAGACAGTTCTAGCCAATTGAGTAAATGGAACCATTACTTCCTTTGTTTTGTTTTAATCTCAAAGGTGATAAAGACAAATGGTTGACTAAAAACTTCAAATATATAAAAATCACAACATAAATCCTCCATATCATCAAGGAAAATGTTTTTTACTTAATCGGTTTAGAAAAAATTTCCTTCTAGAAAAATTTTAGCTGTTCATTTAAAATATTATACTAGCTCAATGGTTTGTAATTGAAGACATTTTACTTTGTACTGGGGTTTAAAAAGATGGCATTTTTTGAAAAATGTTTCTTCCTCTTTTTCTTCCTTCTTATTAATTCATCTCAATACTGCTAAAAACACAGTTGCTGCCTCTGTCTTGATTTGTTTTTTTTTTTTGATTCTTAGATATCAAATTGCATTACTATCTCTAAACAAAGGGAGATAAAGGATGAATGGGATTATTAAAAATTGGAAAACAAATGCACCTTGACTATTGACTATATTTATTATTCTTGAACATTCTTATTCTTCTTAGCAAGGACAGATCCTTAAAAATATAAATAATTTGAACTTTTCTGTATAGGACAGATAGTTTGCCAACACCTATGCACTTTGGCCAGTCATAACCTTTTTTTTTTCTTGTGATGGAGAGAAAAAAAATTTGATAACATTAAAAAAGGAATGTTCCTCTGAGATTTCATTGTTAGGAAGCAGTACTGAATTTGCCATTTCAAATAGAAAATTTTGAATAAAGCAAGTGCATCCTCAGGATAATGAAATTCGATTCTGCAGAGGAAAGGAAAGCAGCTTTAAACAACAACAAATAGTACAGATATCAGAAATAAACCAATCCTTCCCTTCTCTTTAATCAATCTCAATACGATGATTAGATGAAGAAAATTGCCTTATAAAATATTCATACAATACAATTTAGAGGCAGCTTAATGAGGTACCTACAATTATTGCTGGGAAGAGTGACGAGAAATTCTCTTAAATTGCAAACAGAGAGTTGAATGGGGTGGGGCTGCATTACAGTTTTTCAAAACCAATTTCTTCCTTCTTTTGAAGTTCCGCTGATTATTCCATACAAATCCCAATTTTGTATTAACTCCACTCTCAGCTTTCTTTTATCCTACTCTTGTTCTGTCAAAATCTTTTGGAAAATCATAAATCGCCACACCACGCTAACCCACTGTAGATTTATTCTGCCCTTGGTGTTGCTCAGGAATCTCCACCAAACCGCCTTTGCTCCCCTAGAACTCCCTCCTGAGCAATAATTCTCATAAGTCAGCATGCTTCCTACATGACTGCACTAGTGCAGTTCAGTTCAACGACGCTTTATGGAGAACCAACACCAGACCCAGTGCTCGGTTCTGAATGAAGCAATGACCAAAAAGCACAATCCTCATCTGTGAAGTGATTGCAGACTCACGGCGTGAACAAACGAAATGGTTTCATAAGTCAGGAGTGTGTTCTTCCTCGCATCTTCAGTTATCTCCATGTCAGCAGTTGTACCTATCTTCTTACATCACAGTTCTGAAGAAGGGGAGGGGCTACCTGTGAACAAACTAGAGACTCTTTGGCCAACTGCCCCATGGAAATCAGTGAGGAAGACTTTCATCTGTGCTTATGTCTTTATGTTGTATAAATTTAATATCTGTTCCAATCAATCAATTCATATAATAACCCAACTTAAAAATAAAGTCTTTGCTCTTCCTTTTGTAGCTTTTCTCCAATTCCTTCTGCTTTCATCGTCAGCCGAACTTTCCAAACAGGAGGTAATGCAGTGTCCTGATGTTCTTCTTTGTTATTTATCTAAAGCCATTGCTCTTTAAGCTTTCTTCTGGGCCGGACATTTTTCTGTCACTCTGACTCCTGTTCCTCTTCTCTGACATTGAATTCATTCTCCTCTTTCATTTCATTTCCTTTGCCACTGCCTGGGCCAGGACCTTATTAGGCTCACACATGTTACTTAACATATGCTGGTTGATAATCTTGCTTCCATGAAGTTCATTTTATAAGCACCCAACTGTGAGACTTTGTATATTAAAAAACTACTTCCGACATATTACTCCACTGTCATCTTCTCAATGATGCATTTCCACTTCATCAAATCTAAATTTCATAATTAAAGATTTCTGTAACGATACCCCAGCAAACTGTCTTCTTGTTCTCACTATCCCCAAATACTGCCTTTCCTTGAGGTCAGATTCATTTATTTACATTCTCTGAATCTAACATTCTAACTGCTGGCAGACATTAGTGTTTTCATCAATGTCTGAAAATCCTCCCATCTATGACATACTTCTCTCTACTCTGCAGATATCCAACAATTACTTACAGGCCTGGTTACAGCTCCATTTCCTAACATCTTTTTTCTGACCCTATTATCCATGTCTTTTTGGTGCTTATTTCATACACACACACACCCTGATTATACAATTATTATAATCAATAGTAATGATAGTAACAATACAATAGTAGCAATAATATTTTGTGGTATTTAAGATATCCCAGGGACTGTCTGAAAAACCTTCCACATTTGATTAAGCGAAAGGATAAATAAAAATTTAAAATAAGTGGTTTACTCTATTGAAAATAAGGAAAGAATCTCCTCCTCAAGCTCTGTGCTTGTCTTTTTGTAGAGCATTTACTTCAGAAAACTTCTAAGTTTGTTCTCTGTCTCATTGCAATGTATGTAAATTTTGTATAGCTAAATAAGCCTTATTCCAAATTTAGGATCCAGAATGCCTTTTTCAAGGACTGGGGCGCCATCTCTTGGAAATGTATTTATCAAGGAAGATAGCACCCCTATCTCCCAGTTTCTGTGCAAGGGCAGGAGCCTAACTTAGGTTGCAAAACTACCCCTTGTCATACAAATGAGAAGTTTATTTTTTCTTTAGAGAAAGCCAATTAACTAACACAGATGGTCATCACAATTACCAGGTAAGGTTAAGATGAACGGTGGTGTGACAAATGGTGCCGCCAAGTCTTTTTACTTGAGGATTAGGTATGATTCACCTTGAGAACATGTGTATAATGAATTATATCTGCATGGCTATATAAAAGGGTAAAATTTCCATCCATCTTTTCAATCTCTTTAACAGATTTCCTGTGATGCACATCACATCCCTTTTAAATGCTTATTCAATAATGAAACCGTTTTCTTTCTCTTCTACCTTTGTGGAGATGATTTCTGATTGGCAGATTTTTAAAACTGGAGTTCCCAACAGAAGCTGTGATTATTATTATCCCCATTTTATGGATGATAAAACTGATAAAAGAGATATACTGCTACTAAGTGATAGAGCAGGAAATTAAATCCAGACATCCTGGTTCTTGAGGTCATCATCTTAGGTCCCTTGCTATCTAATGACATATGTCCTCTTATGTGTCTATCCCTCTTGAACTTCCTGTGAACAACCATCATATCTTACCCCCACCCTTTAAATTCCACATTGCTAGGGGAGTGCTGGCCCTATTGTGGGCATATAATGACAAATTGATTATTAACTCATTTCTTTCTTTCATATAAAGTATTCAATCTAGTGGAGTTTATGGTAAGAATATGTTTCTTTTCACTAGCAGTACAACTCTATTCCAATTGCTCCATTTCTCTCAAAAGAGTTTCAACTCATTTTCATTCGAAACCTTACACATGTTCCTATTTGTGCCAAAGTTAAAATAAAGCAGCTGTCCTTATTCAGTGTCTATTCTAATCAAGTTGAAGGGAAACCCATCCTTCTACAAAGAAACAATAAATATGTCAAATCAAAATTCAAAGAAAACTAAACTTCACTTTTCTTCATTCTTACAGTATTCAAATGTCATTGTCAGAGATAAATCCCGTTTTTGCCATTAAGTCTTTCCGCACATTGAACTCTTGCATTGTTTCATTAGAGCTCATTAAATTATAGTATAGAAGTTAAAAGACGGGCTCTGAAATACAAGAGATCTTAGTTCCAAGTTCCAACTCACTTCTTACCAACTGTATGATTTGGGGAAAGATCTTTAACCTCACTTCTGTTATTTATAATATGAGTAGGGTTGTGAGATTTTAGCAAACAAAAATACAGCCTTAAATATGAGGCTGTGCACAGTCAAATGAAGCATGGAAAGCATCTGCAGAATGCCAGGCATCCAGTAAGCACTAGTAAACACTGACTATTATCATCATTACTATGTCATCTGAACGCCCTTCTCATTATCTAAGCCAGGGTTTCTTCAAGTTTTCCTCCATTGCACTTGTGCAATTTGAGGTCCAGCATTAACAAAGAATTATATGGAATTAACTATGCCATCACAAAAATGTTCCTAAATCTTCACAGTTATAAAATGCATTACTTTAAATCATCTTTGAATAAATTCATGTTTAAGATTCTAAATAATAGGCTTCAAATGCCTGTACTAAACTTAGACAAGTCTGAAATAATATAATAAATAAATGTTACAAACTATTCAAATCTCTTTCAAATAAGTCTATTTGAAAGGTGTATTTTGCTTAGCAAATGCTTCACATCTGGTACTTGAACTAGACCAGCATTGTATTTTCTGTGACATTTTCCATCTAAGCAGCATTGAAATTTTCAGGCTCAATTATGGTGAGTCAAGAATGTACAATTTTCTCTTTTTTTCCAGAGGAAATTTTATTTTCCAATCCGGAATAAAAGCAAATGGGGCACAGGAATGACAGTGCAATGACGACAGACCTCCCTCTTACTTGCATGCTAAAAGTGACTCTTTTGCAAAAACTGTTCTCTTCATTTTTCAGCTTATTCACATTAATACACTTTCCCCTCAGTTTGTTTCTTTAATTATTTGCTCATTTTCTTTTCCCTTCTTGCCCATAAAAGACACAGAGCTCCTCCTGTGGAGTCTTCTGCCAGGAATCCCCTGCAGTTCACCCCAGTGTCACAAAGAGAGGGAAGCGAGTCTTGTATAACTTGTTGCATACACCTGCTTTCCCCCTGGCTGAAGCCACTCTGTGGGGAGTAAGGAGCAAGTGACCAATGCACACGTGGTCATGTGAGAGAAGGAAAAGGCTTGGCAATGGAGCTCTAACCTAAATGATAAGTGTCTATGGCAGCATCTTTACTTTATCAAGTGGTTCGGTTATTTAAGATCACTGTGATGCAAATGCCATGGGCAGAAGGCGGATTTTCCTAAAGAAACCCTCTCCATGAAGTCTATAATTTCCTCATATGCCAGATATAGCTTATTAATTTTGTCCAAGCCCAAATCTGACAGTTTGGACTTTCATTTGGCTTTACAAGTATTCATAATTGTTAACTATTTTATTCCCTCTGTGAATGACTAGTTTTCATTTTATTTTACTTTAAAATGACAAGGATATCTAAGAATAAAAATATCTTCCTATTTCTCCATTTCCCCATTTCTCTCTGATGATTTATTTATCTCTTTTGATGCATATTTTATTTTTCTCAAGACCATGATCTACATTTGAGAGAGGAGACAGAGTGCAGATGTGTGGGGAGGTTTTCTCCAGGCACTGGAAAATTCAGATTCTCCAGAGACTGTATCTCTGATTCCTTAGGTCTGGGAATTACCTTCCACTATTTCATGCTCTATGTAAAAAGAGCACCCCAAATAGCTTTTTATTAATCCACTATGTTTCTATCCCCATGAATCTATTTAATTGATTTTGGACATAATCTCTTCAGATTATGTCCAAAATGTTCAGTCCTTCTACACACAACTTTTGGAAGAATCTTCCAAAAGTGCCTCTCTCTCCCCACCTCCAGCAGAATCTTCCCTAGACTTCCCATTGCCACTAAAGGAAAGTACGTCTTCAGTCTGCCTTTCAAATCATTTCACAGCATGAACAAAGCGGAGGACTATGAAGTCAGCAAATTCAGGTCTGTGCTTATTCTGTGTGTGTGTGAACTATCCACCAACTCTCAGAGTACTGGATTTCTCACCTGGAAATTAGGTGAATCGAAGCAATGATCTCAAGAGCCCTTTCCACTCTGCTATTCCAACTTCCAGCTACCTACTTCCAGGGGGACCTGGTACTTACCCCCCGAGGCTACTCTTTACTCCACCAAATGTTGTCTGATCACTCTGCCCAAATTTGCTCTTCTCTGCTTATTTATAGCCCACTCACATTTGAAATGCCACCTTGAATATCACCCCCTCCAAAGAGCTCCTCCTCACTTTTCACATAGGCAGGAATATTTCCCACCTTTGAATTCCCATATTTGTTTCTTAGGGCCCTTCACCTACTCCCTCTTTATATTATAATCTCCTATAAATTGTCCAATCCAATTTATCAAATTTTAAGCTTCCCGACAAGCAGAATTGGTCCTTCACTTCTTTTATAGAGATACATTTTACATATTGTAACCAGGTAGCATGCATTATATTTCCAAATTAAAATTACATCTTCAGATTTTTAATTATGAACATATTTTAAGAGTTTTATTACAAAACCAAAAAATGTTCTAGAAAATATAATATGGAATATAGATTTGGGAGGCCAAATATGGTGGCTCACTCCTGTAATCCTAGCGCTTTGGAATGCCAGGACAGGAGGATTGTTTGAGGTCAGGAGTTTGAGAGCAGCCTGGGCAACATAGCAAGACCTTATCTCTCTACAAAAAAATTGAAAAATCAGCTGGGTGTGGTGGCATCCATTTGTAGTCCTAGCTACTCAGGAGGCCAATACAGAAGGATCACTTTAGCCCAGGAATTCAGGGCTACAATGAGCTAAGATCGCCCCACTGCATTCCAGCCTGGGGGACAGAGCAAGACCCTGTTTCAAAAAAGAAAAAAAATACATGTATATAGAGATTTGGGATATAGTTTGATATTTTCTTCTATTTCTTTTCTTCTCCTTTTATAACAGATTCTCCAAATTCAAATTTTAAGAGAAGTTTGTAATTTTTTCATTTTTCTTCCGCTAGGTCATATCAATACTACTATGCATTCTATTTCAGTGGGTATTGGCATTTCGATGACTGTACATGACCATAAATATTGCCTCATTTAATTTTGGTCTTTCCTAATAGAAAATACATAATAAAATTTTTTTCCCAACAGGTTAGATCTAGTTTTATTATAAAGCACATGCTACTCGCTATCATTCCTGACCAGAATTTAAGTATTAGAAAGGCACAGGACTCCTCAATCAGAGTAACAGAGCCTTGCAACTGCAGGGCATTCCTTTAATTTTGCACCTCAAAAACTCTTAAAACTCTCCCTGAAGATCTCCCTTGCCACAGTGCCTTTTTAAAGAAGTTGGTTGAAAGGCAAATAATTTGCTTATGTCATTTTCTGACTCAGAATGAAAACCACAATGTTAATTAAAGCAAAAGGCAAATCATCTTCTATTTCTCAAAACATATTCCTAAGTGTAACAGGAAAATAGTAAATTTGAAATTTTTTTGTGTCCTACTACTTTATGCACCATTTTTAAAAGCTCAAAAGGTCCTTAGAATAAGATTTATGTTTGTCTTATTTAAGAACTTTAGAGGGTCAAGTCTATTTTCTGAAATTGGAGAAGCAAAACAAATGACTTTAGTTTTCAATTGTGCTGAAGTGTTCAAAGTTTAACTCTGAGTTAGCTCTGAGTTAGCACTTCCCTGCTGGGTTCAAATCACCTCTGTACTTTCCAGTAGCATACTTTGGCATTTAGTAGAGAAGCTACATTCCCAACTGAAGCATATTTTTAAAGTATAGGAAATGAAGTAAAGCAAACCTCTTTAAAACATTAAAGAAAAAAAACAGATCTCAATATGGAATTTGCATTTTTTTGAGTTTGGCTAAAATTAAAAAGATTTAACATGTCCCTACAGTATAGAGTGCAGTAAGTAAAATATCATAAAGTATAGTGTTTATAATGAGGACATGTTAATATGGCAAAAGTTTGCTGTAAGGCATATGCTTATATGTTGGGCTGGAATTTTGCCACCACCATGGTGGCTGTGGGCTTCTCTCTTTTTGGCCTCACATTTTACACACCCAGTACATGGCACATTCCCAACACAACACACACATCCTGTTGTCTCTTACTGCTTAATTACAGCTCATATTCCCAGCATATGTTTCATATTGTCAACAAAAGAAAAAAGGCTACTTCTATTTGGACCAAATGTAATGTCTTTAAAATATTCAAATGTACTGTTTTATAGTAACGTATGGCCATGGACAATATTTTTCATTTTTTTCCTAATAGTATCCCTCTTAAAGGATAAATCATATATTCTAAGATTAAATTAAATGAGTCCTGCTGTTAGAGAAAAATGTTTTTGTGCTTCTGCTTGGCTTTCTATATTAGTGTTTATTAAATCTTTAGAAACTTAAATAACCCTCTGATAAAATTCAGGAATATGAAAAATTGCATGTGTTTATATTATAATGGATTTTAGTATATTAAATAGTAACATTAAACCAAATAATTTAATAAACTAGAATAACAGAGCTAGGCTTCAGGTGATAGCATATGGTGCCCGATTGCATTGTCAAACAAAGTTCTTGGATTTGAAGTCATTTTCTGAATTCTGTTCCATCCCCTTTTCTATCCTAGCAGAAGACTAAGCTTGCTCATATGCATACATACAATCCTCTGAATAATGAAGAAAAACCATCCTTCTACTCTATTTTTATGTTCATAATATTGTACATTTATATTTCATTTTCAACTTTTTAAAGCCCTTCCACAACTATGACCCCATAGCAGTCTTATAACAAGCTCCAGAGAGAAGTTGACCAGATGTTATCATATGCTGTGGTTTTTGGTCTCTCTGCACTTAAAAGTTTTCAATTGATATATCCTGGAAATACACAGTCTAAAAACGGATCCACCCTTTTCATTCTCTCTCAAGGCAGCAAGTTTATTTCCTTTGGGGCACCAATGGCGACTTATAATGATCTTATTTAAATATTCATATATGTATTTATTTTCCATCCCCCTTCACTAGAATGTAAGATCTATGAGGCCACTGTGTCCTCAGCCGTAGTCCCTGGCTGTATACACGAATGAATGTAGATAATGTTCTTATCTTGCCCAAGGTCATACAATGGACTCATCTTAAAATAACAATGGGAAAAAGCAACCCTGTGGACTCCTGTCTGGCACACTTTTCCACCAAGCCTTTTGTGCACAATTGGCCTGAGAACAACTAAGAATTATCCAGCAGCTCCTAGGAGCTTACTGCCATACTAAAGACCACCTATAGAAAAATCAGCTCAGGTGTAGTAATGATTTGTCAAAGACAGAATAAAAAATGCCTTACTGTTTTATAGAAAAAATTTCAAATATATGAACCTTTGCAACAAAGGTTCTTTTTATTTCAAAACAATTCCTGTATGTCTCAATTGGCTTGCCGCTTCACATTATAGTAAGTAGGAAACAAGAGTTGGAAGCTACCTTGAGAAGTCATTGAATCCTTTCCCTGCCCTATTATTAGTGTCCTGCTGTGCTGAAAAAGAACAAATTGGAAACAAACATTACATACTAGTTTATCTTTCTGCATATTTAAACATGAATTTCATCTCAACGCTGTAGAATACATCATAGACTATTCATGAAAAATTACTCTCTGCAGCAATTATGCCCTAAAGAATATCCCAGGGACTGAAGGAATAAAGGTAGCATCCTGAGCAAACATCTTACTTTTATATATTATCTTTCTTAGATAGGAAGGGAAGACTCTTGGAAGGCTTATACGATTTGTTTTAAAAATGCTAAATAATAGCTTGGCAGATATGAAGTATTATCTACCTCTTCCTTGTCAATGTTCCATTTTATTTCAAATAAAATGATTTGTTACATTTATTGGATGGACGGTGAAATAATTATTATATTGCATGAATGTTTAAAGATTACATTAATTGGTGTTTTAATAGGATTATCTTGTAAATAAATGAAATTGAATCAAATTGCTCATTTTGATATACACCCCCTTTTGTGATTATTTTAAAAAATGATTTATGTAATTAAACTTGTTTCATCAAAAAACAACTATAATGCCTAAAAATACAGTAAAAGTTTTAATAATAAACATAAAATGCATCACCTCCTTAAATAATTTTTTCTCAATCTTCCAAGCCTCTGATTAGAGAATAAATATGAATGTCATCTCTAAAAGTCATTTTTTTTTTCCCCACTGAATCCAAATCAATCTTTATCCTGTGCCTTCACCCCCACGCCTTCTGCTCCCAGACAGACAATTCCACTCCTTGTGGGTGAAGCCCATAAGAGGCAAGTAAGGGACAAAGGAGAAGTACAAAATGGGCATTATGGAATCCATTAAAGGTCTCACGTCCGTTTGTCACAAAGGATGAAATGTAAATCCTGGAGTAAAGTGCTGGTGACCTCTGAGTACTGAGGACAACAGGATATGGGCTCTAATGCTTGGAAAATTATAGTCTCTGTGCATTTAGAGCCCTGGGATCCTGTCTGTTTGGCTAATAATTGCCATATTTCTCAACTACCGAAGCACAGGGTGAGCAATGGGTAGCATCGTAAAGATGTTAAAAAAAATCCATTACGACCTGGCATTTGCTGACCCTGCTACTTGAGCTAACAGGACTATTTTTTCTTACTGTACTGTTCCCTTCTACTAAAAAGGGAAGAGAAAGATTTATGAGGACATTTCACAAATAGTTTAAAGAAAAATGGCATTTAAACTAATTGATTTATGTAAAACTGTAGCTGTCACTTATACACAAGTTTGTGTGAAGTAAATAAACCTCACAAGCTCAGATGTCACACCTGAGAAGGTCCTTCACTGTGTCTCTATGTTTTACGGCAAGGGAAGTATGGGACTTCAGTAAATTGTCTTTCCCGCCAGAAATTCCCCTGATTTGCTACATACTCACATGAAAAGAAACCTCTTCACTCTCTTGATTAAATACTTGTGTCTTAGTCTTACAACTACTGTACCATGGATAAGCTTCCATGGTATCCAAGCTGACTTCCTACCTCCAGTCCCTAGTTTTGCAATTACCAAGTATAATATTCCTGTAGCTCACTGTTACCTTTGATCTGAGAAAAAAACAGAAAAAAGCTTCTGAAGAATTTATCAATGACTTTTCCACCCAGGGATTAGAAGAGTAAAGGCCTGAGACATTGCTAAACTCTTCATCTAATTGTATCGCCTCTGGTGACCCTATTTATTAGATTGGGTAAGGCAGCTCCTATTTACAGAGAGCTTTGTGATGTTTAAGGAGCAGATAACAAAATCTGAATATTTGTTGCAATCAATGCATGTCTTCACTTTCTGTCTTAAGATTTCATGAATAAAGTACTAAAAAAAAAAGTAGTAATAGACCCCCCACAAAACACTCATATGTTCCTTTCTGTTCAGTGCACATACTGGAAGTCATATTTCTACTCTAGCAGCATTTCCAGAGTTTTGCAAAGCAGAAAGGGTCTGCTCTGTTCCTTTCTATCCATACACTCACTCCACTGGTGAACTTCTTTTCCTGCTCTCTCTTGCCTTCTCCTTTAAGAGCTTCCCTTCGCATGGAACTGGCTGTATATCCTAAGTAATAACCAACCTACCGACTTAAACACAGATCCTTTTATGGGTGCTGATACTGATTAGAATTTCACAATATGGATATTTCCCTTTTTTTCACTTATTGTAAAGGAATAAGTAGAGTTGGGAACCCTAAAGTAAAGAGATAAAAAGCTTAAGTTTTGGGATTAGACTAGGTTCGAGTCCTGGTCCCGTGCATTACTAGTTATACGATTTTGGACAAGTTACTTCTTTGGGTAGTTTTAGCAATGATAATATTATGAATAAATATGACTTTCATGTAGAGTGCTTGGCACCTACTTGGTACATAGAAAGTGGTCAATAAATATTAGCATTTTATTGAAAAATATATTTCATTAATGTGTATCCACCCAGGAGCAGTCCTATAATAGCAAGTTCTGTAAACTTGAGAACTGAGTTGTTTTTTTGTCAGAGCCGAGATGTCCTTATTTCTAACTGGAAATGATAGAGAATGGAGAAAGGCTGAATAATCTTAAGATATTATCAATCTTCATTATTATAGAAAGTCTCAATAGCTAAGATGGAAGACAGAATGCCTTCACCCTCTGTAGGGAAAATAGCACTCTTTCATTTCTTAAGGCTAATTATTTTTTCAACAATATGAAGCTTTCAAAGATGAGTGTGATCATTAGGCAAAATGGTATGATCATTATAATAGAGTTCTCAAAAGTACTACAGAAACATAGAGAAGAAATTACTTCTCTCTATTACTCCTCCCCATTGTGTGGGAGACCATCCAGAGGAAGAGGTGTTTGAGCTCAGTGTTGGTAGAAGGTGGGCTCGGAAGCAACAGTAAACACTGAGAAGGAGAGGTATAAAGTGAAGACATGAAAGCAGACAGGGATTAGATTATAAAGGGCTTTTATTTTGTGCTAAAGAGTTTACTCACTAAAGTAAATCGCCATTCTTGGTTTCTCTCAATCGCATTACCACTTTCCTTGCTTTCTTTGACAATGGTTTTAAAAAAAGCTCTGCCTCTCCCTCACATGCCCGTCATATACAACAGTCCATCATGCAGAGACAAGCAGTGTGGCAGAATGTTACAAAGATGCAGCCGGACTGCTGGGGCCACCTTGCTGTGGTACCGAAGCTGAGGTGCCTAATCTTTCTGTGACTATATTTAATTTTCTATACAATGGAGATAGTCATCATACCTCCCTTACAGAGTTGTCATGAGGAGTAAATGAACAATGGCACATAGCAAATCTTACATAGGTAGTTTATAAATTGTTTTAAAAAAATTACAGTACATCTTTCCAGGACTGACTTAAGACAACTCAATGAATTTTTCCAAGACTAACCTGAACATGCTATTTTTCATTTCTTCTGAATTTATGATTCTAGTCTATAGGAAAGAATGTTATAAGTGATCTATCCATGAGAGAAGTTTAAGTAAAGTTTGATTCAATAACTATGCATAAAATGACTCTGGCTCTCTCATCTAACCATTTGCTCAACAAATGTTTGTTGAAAGTCTACTAAGTGCACAGCCCTGAGACATGGGTATAAAGTTATAAAATGAAAAACACAGTCCCTGCCTTCATGTGGCTAAATCTTTCTCATGGAAAGGCTTTCTCAGTGTACAGAGAATTTCCTCCTATATTTACTAAATTTATATTTGCAATAGTGTAAAGTCAAAAGGGTTGTTATTATTATAGTTACATTACATGGATGAGGAAACTGAACCTTAAAAAACGGTGATTTTCTTCAAGTTCACAAGTCAGTCCAGAAATGTTGGGCTCAGATTGAAATTCAGGTTCTTCCACTCCTAATGCAAGACTCCTTCCACTACACCACATGAAGTGTCTTATTCCTACAGCAGACAGTTGCTACGGTTTGGAAATCTGTCTCCTCCAATGCTCGCATTGAAACTCAATCCCCCCTATGGAAGTATAGCGAGGTAAGGCCCTCAAGAGGTGATTGGGTCATGATGGTTATGTCTGCCTTAATAGATTAATCCACTCATGGATTAATGGAACAAGGGGTCATGGGAGTGGGACTGGTGGTTTTATAAGAGGAGAAAGAGACATCTGAGCTGGCACACTCAGCTCCCTCACCCTGCGATGCCCTGTGGTGCCTTGTGACTCTGCAGAGAGTCCCCACCAGCAAGAAGGGCTCACCAGATGTGGCCCCTCGACCTTGGGCTTCTCAGCCTCTGTGTTGTAAGAAATAAATTTCTTTTCTTTATAAATCATCCAGTTTCAGGTATAAGCAACAAAACACGGACTAAAACAACAGTTTATTCCTTGGGATTAAAGAAATACCTTCCACTTCTTTTTTACATAACATTAACACAGTGCTGAGCCCACACTGAGGGACATTATAGGCACACTGAACAAATGCATTATTGAATCTACTGTATAGAGCTTGGTAGTCCAGTTTCATCTCATTTTTCCTTTGTCCTACACCTTCACAGGCCTTGAGATGACACGGCAGCAGGGCACTCAGTCTTCTTCCCTACACGTGAATGCTCCCTGAGATTATTGTTGGTGAGGATGAGAATATTGGGCAAGGCAGACACTTGAGATGATGGATATACATAAATGAACAGCAATGGTAACATAATCTATCTTAAATCAATGCGTATTTACTGAAGACCCAAAATCTGCACCGTATTACATTGCTTGCTAATTTACTGAAACAGCAGGACATCAGCATTTATGAACACATACTCTACTTAGTATAAATTGATAATTACATAAAATCTCATTCATCACTCACCACAATCTTATGAGGTTGGAATTATTGCCGCTATTTTCCTTGAGTGGACATGCAACTCGTCCAAGACTTTGTAGCCAGGTAGCAGACTTCCACAGTACAACTCTATTTCATTGAAATCATCTCGGTTAACACCTATATTCATTAAAGGGGCATCAAGGAAGTAAAAATACACAGTCTACATACTGCAAAAATCCTAGGCTAAAGAAAAAAGGTAAAAATAACTGTTTAAAACGTTATCAAGTATAAACTACATTAATCAAATATGTTTCTTGAGTTCCACATATTTAGTGCAGTTGTCATGGCGCATAAAGACATTTCCTTTGTTGTTAGTGTTATCAGGGCATTCATGGGAATACAGAAACCCTTCAAGTGTCGGCATGCATTTAAAGACGGTATCAGGTAATAACAAGAAGCAGTCACTGTAGCCTAGCAGATTTGCTCATCTGGATGTTAAGATCCCAAAATGCTTACTGTTTCTTGTATGGTAATCATGTTGACATTTGTTTCAGAGGTTGCAGGAAGAGAAATGGAAAACAGCATCTGAACCAGGAAAGGAACCTCCAAACAGCTGCTAGCCACTCAGCAGCTGTTGAACAAAGATCTGAAAGTACTGTTGGTCTCTAACCCACCAGCAGATGACATCCCCTTAAATAGCATGTAATATGCAAGCTGCAGAGGGTATGACAAATATCCTAGCAGCTGGACAAGACACATCACTACTAACAGACATGCATCTCAGAGAGAAGCAGTAAAATAATTCGAAGTGCCCCAACATGCACTTCAGTGTGGATATTTTAACCTTTTTTTTTTGGAAAGGCTGACAGCTATCTTTGGAAACAGTGGGCAATGAGGTAGATACTAATCTGATTTATATCCTAAAAGGAGAGGCATATGCTACTTTTTTATTTGACCTGCATAAAAGCAGCTAGTAGTGCAATGAAGCTAATCACGGGAAACTAGTTTGGCTTTGTGTGAGGCTGCTAATTCGTTAGACTGCAAATTTTCCATAAAGCGTTATTTACATCTCACTAACCACTAGGTTCACACCTGGGGTTGGCAACACCTGGCAGTGTTCTTAATGAGTTCACCACTGTTTCCAAAGAAAATGCTGACATTAATAATTGTAATGTTACATTTATTGCAAGAAAAGTACAAACATAAATGCAGTGGATTAGTAAAGGTCATTGCAATCTAACTGCTTTTGGTGCTAATGTAGCTTGACAGTATTCGCAAGCCAGGAAGGAGACAGAGAAAAAGCCCCCTGTGATAACTAGATCTTTCGTGGCACTGCCTGATTGCATAAAGGCACCTGCTTAGGTGATTTTGCCCTCAACGATGCTTTTGGCATTTTCCAAAATGGCACCTGAGTTTCTGTCATATTCTATCCAGGCTGTCACTAAATTCAACTGATGCTTTTCTCCATATTTCTCAAGTCAGTCCCATAATTTCCATTTTCATGGTCTGCCAGAGTCCTGGCCTGACCTGCCTGAATAAATTACTGCAACTGCCTCCGATACAGCTAAGTAAAGAAACAAAAGTGACTGTCTTCACATGATGTTGTGACTAATCCTAAAATTCACAAATAATTACTGCATGCCTGCTAGGTACTCAGCCCAGTGCTTGGTGCCTTGGGATCAGGCAAAGAGAAGCAGGCAGTTTCTACTCTCAGAAAGCTTATGATTGAATTAAGGAGACAAAAACTTAAATAATATTAATGAGGAAAGACAGTTCTTGGTAGGTACAAGACAAATAGCTTAGATAATACATGAGATGTGAATTCAGAGGAGAGAGAGAGGTCATTGCTAATCTTACATGGTTCATAGTCAACTCTTGAATTTCTTCAATTTCTTATTCTTCAATCTCTCAGCTTTTATTCCAAAAAAGCAAGCCTATTTTTCATTACCACAAATGAACCATTCTCTCATATCCTAGGATAATACCCCATGCTAAATATAACATGTCCTCCCTTCAATATTTCACTTCACTATTCTAAATCTTCACTTCCTCTATCAATACCTTTCACCTGCTTCTCCTGTTCATGGAGATGCTCACTCTTCCTTACCTGGTTGTACTCTTTCAAATTCACTCCAGTACCATGGTGTGTTTTATGTTGCTGCTAGTCTCTATACTTAGGTCTATTTCTATATAGCTACTAAGCTTTTGAATTGTTTTTACCAATCTAATAAACACAAGCATGCTGAGGCTGGGTTTGTGCGTGTCTTTGTGCATTGAGTCAGTACAGCACCGCGGATAGGAAAGCCTTTGCTAATAATTTGCCCACCACACTTCCCCATGCAGCGCACAATCAGTATTTTCAGTTGCCTAAATCCTGATTCAATAGGATGAGTAAATGAGTGCCTGTAGCTATTTTAAGCTGTCTTTTCAGGACTGCTTCCCACACTACTAATTGGCTGGTCGCGTTCCCTCCACACCCTCTTTTTATTGGAGCCACCTGCCCTTCAGTACAATAGCCCACGAACAAGGTCCTTTTCAAATAACCCAGATTAACATTGCTATGGATGGCTTCGCAATTGTCCCCAGAATGCAGGTCCCTTTGAGAAGATGATAGAGGCAGCAACTCTTTCACACTCTGCCCTCTGCGTTAGGCCAATAGCCACAGCCTTTCATCCTTAGACTAAACAAATGCACACATACCGAGTCCTCAGAGAGGTCCCCTCGACAGCACCTCCGACTGGACATGAATTGAGAGGGTGGCACCATACTCCTCCTCCTTTTTGAGCTGGTAGAACTCACATGACAGCTACATCTCTCTCCAAATAAATCTGCATTTTGATCTATCTCACACATCTTTGGTATCTGATATATCTTTGGTGCCTAAATTGAAACTCCCAATCTACAATCCTGGCACCCTAAGTTAAAAAGCAAATTAGTTTAAACATCATTTTGAAATCAACAGAGAGCCATTGAGAAAAGACAAGCAAGAGTATAACTTTATCAGATATGGATTTAGATAAGGATATTGGATGGTTTAAAAAAAATGCTGGATGAGTTTCATAAAGCATTACACACACACATACACACAGTATAAATAATGTGGATTGTTTTGGGGGTGGCTACACTCATTTTATAAACCAGGGTAGTAATTTAGCTCCTCATTTTTCTGGAATGCAAGAGAGAACTGGATGAGAGATCTGTAAGCCCAATGATTGCCCAGAGTTGATCCAACTAATCTGCAAGAGTCCTCTTCTCTCACTCATTACTCCTCAGCTTTCTTCATACAATTCAATGAATTGGGTGTGGATTCTGAATTAAAAATCATCTTAGGGATCCCTAGTTCTCTGCCACCACCTTCACTTCTTATAGACAAGTACATTTGGGAGATTGTGTTTGAATGTAAAAGTAATTTCCTTATAATAGTGATATCTCAGGACATAATCAGTCAAAGTTTTGCAACTACTGATTTGGAATTTAGGACAAAGGAAAACTATCTTAGTGTATATGGTATTATGCAAAGGAAATGACTAGTACTGAATAAATACCATCAGCTATAATAGCCCAACAATTCCTACAAACTACTTCAAGCCTTACATATTTGGCTGCAATTGGTTTTTAGAATGTATGTATGATGGTAATTCACTCTTTTAATATTTTTCTCAAGCTATTATAGAATAACCATCACCAGTGGGTATAAATGTTTAACAAGGTATCTATAAGTCACCCATTTATCATTTATAACATGGATGGCAAAAGCGTTATCAAACATTTATTAAGCATTTATAAATAATTTTACCCTACTTCCAGCATGTGTTATAAATATATTATTAATTCTTTCTAAATTATTGAAAAGAAATCCTTGAAACTGAATATAAGAGTAACATTTATTATGTAAATGACATTTGTCACCCTTGAAATCCCCACCCTAGGCCAACTTATATGTACATCAGGGAAGCCATAGGCAGGGCTGAAGAAACAATATTTCTGGTGGAAAGATATAATATTTCAGTTAGCACTTGACAAGGTAGATGTATTTTGTGTAAATTTCATTAAACCAGATTTCTGCAAAATGAAAATTCTATTAATTGACCAGGTGCTTTGAATCCAGGTGACTGAATTGTTTCTGTCCATGGAGTAATGCCCAATAGAGCAACAGAGCACAGTTCAATGCATTAGGAATTTCATCTATTTTGCTTATTTGCTACCTATGCTATATACCCTCACAAGGGAAAATATACATTGCACTAAATGGGATAATGATGCATGTTAAATTTTCTAAGCCATAGAAGCATTAATAATACATAAAAGAGTCAATACAGTTTTAGGACATTACTCTGAAATACCTAAGCTATTTCAGGGAACTGACTCAACGTTTCTTCTCTTTGACTATAGAGTAAATACCATAATATCCACATTAAAATTTCCACACCTACTTTGATCCAAGTCAGTATGGCAAATGAGAATGTGAGATTAAAGATACATGGCCAACAAAATTTCCAAAAGCAAACTTCAGAGTCATTGAAATTAGAGTTAAAACAATTGAGTTCTAGGATGACTTTCATGGTGTTTTATCACTTGAACCATCTTTGAACTGCTTTTCCTTGCCTGAATCCTACTATATAGACTTTAGAAGGCCATCCAGAGATTCAAAGTCAGGAAAGGTTGCTGTATTACCCAGAAACACAAGACAAATCAAGCCATTAGCCTAACAATTTCAGAATCTTAAACTGAAGGTTTACACCAGAGCAACAATGATCTATTAATCCATTAATGATCCATCAAAGTTCAAGGTTTATGTCAAGGGAAAGCATGTTTTTTTCATGCTTTTCATGTCTTTGAAAAAAGATGATTTCTCTGGAAATTTTAAAATTTGTTTTCTAGTCGTTGTTATTTCTAGAAATAATAGACTTTACCTTCTCATTGTTGGTACTCCCTTGTCTTTGCCCACTTAAGAAAGAAGTACTGGTGGTGGGATGATCTGAAATTTTGGGGGCAAATGTAATTTAAAAACTAACATGAAGATTGTAGGATATCACAACTAACCTTGAGACTACTCACTATGCAATAGAAAATGCCTGCGAAAGTTTAGAAATTTAACTCCCTGAAAATATAACTTCACAAAAGTTAAGTCGCACTTTGCTTCCAGGCTGAAGATCTGCAGTAAGATACTATCACAGTAGTCTTGCTTCGTAGCTTTTACCTAATTTTAACTAGACTTTACGTTTTCTGGAAATCTTGGGGAGGGCTAAGGAAGATGATGAATTACTAAAATCCATTCCTTCTTTCTCCTATCTACATACGTACAAGTCACTTCTCAGTGTCCCTATTGTTTGCTGAAAAGTAGATATTAATAGTGTTTCATAAATAAACTAATATCACATAAAGAAGGTAGCAAACACTCATTGGTGTCTTTCGTCAATGCCTACAATATATGTTCAGTCATTCTAGCAATCAATCTTGAATTCATGAGGGTCATATTTAAGCAGTATAGTGAAAGAAGTACTGTAACATTCTGATCATCAGTGAGTTCTTGGTGCAGTTAGTCCAGACTGGTAAATTGCAAATAAGACACAGTCTTCTGTAAAAGGGCCACCTTGCACCTTGGAAACAACTATGCAGAGAAAAACAAGAAGCGTTGGTTCTAGCTGGGTGGTATTGGCCAAGTCTCTTAAATTAACTGACTTTCAGCTGCATGTTTTGTAAAATGGTGCTAACACAAACACTTGTCTGAACATAGTAATGACATAGTCTTCAAGATATGTGATCGATCTTCCTCTTTTCCCTTCTTTGAAAGTAACCATAAGAAAAGCTAAATTAAGGTAAATTTGGGTAATACCAGACTGAGAATAAAGATGGTGGTAGGAGTCCAAACAAGGTCACAGTAAAAATAATAGGCACTGGAGGAAGTGGAAAAATTGAGGCAGAAATAAATACCTTCGAGTGTTCCACTTATGGTATATATTTTGGGGGTTACCAGACCTGGAAACTATCATTAGTGGTTGCTTTCTTATTCTGGTCAATGGTAACACGGTAATGTACATGAAGATTGTCCTACCTGCGTTCTCTTCTCCCCACTATTATCAGTGACGCCACCCAAACCTCTGAGTGCTCAGTGCCCTCAGGCCCATGGCTGCCCTCTCACATGCTCCCCTTTCCTTCTGCCTGCTTGGGGTCACCAGGTCCTAGCAATATATTAATAACTCTCCTTTAGGTCCTATCAAAATGCTTCCATCCCATGTCCCAAATTCTTAGCCACACAGTAAGTTATTAAATAAATATAAAAACAAGCCAATCCTGCTTTGGCAGGATCAGCAGCCCATTCTCAAAGAAGCAAAGCCTTTAGCAGGAAAACAAACGAATAAAACAAAGACAAGACTCTCAGGGAGCTTGATGAGCTAAACTCTCCTTAAAGACAAAATTTTATGTCCAGAAATAGAAATTTTACCTAGTATTTGATAGCATGTGATATGATGAGTTAGAACCCAGCAAAGTGGACATGTTATTTTATATTTTAAGTAGCTTGTTACTGTGCATTTGATATAATGCCTTACTCACGGGGTCTATGATGAATTAGCTTGCAGAAGACAGCTGTGTTGTAGTGCAAGGTTTTAACAGTGTCATGTGCAAAAGAAACAAACGGATGTTTTGATTTCGTGATTCTAAAATAGAATATGACTGGTTATTCATAAGTAAAAACTAGATATAATCATTACATTAAAAATAAAATAATAACTTTATTTAAAGTGATGTGCTGTTCTCACTTTACTGAAGTTTGATACCACATTCTTGAGGAGGAAGAAATGGTCCTAGAGACATATGTGTGTAAAGCGGACTTCAAAGCCAAGTTTCACAGTTGCTTTAGATAAGTGTCCATACATAAGCATGGTAGGAAGTTATATACTTAGTGACTTTCAGAAAACTGTTTGGAAATTCATACATCAACACTTCCTTCAATTATCTTTACAAATTTCCATAGATGTATTGCATTCTCATTTCCCAATTTCCTACATGAAGGGATTGTATTAAATACTCTTTCAGTATTTTAACTGTATTAGTTTTATATGCCTTATTATTCTTCTTTGTAAAGTCTGGGAATTTTGAAATAGCTCAAAACATAACTTTAGTGCTGGGAAACTTTTCAGTGAACTAAAACAAATTAAGGCCCTTCGAAGCTATGTTATAGTGTTTCTGCATTTCAGAGCCAGAAAAAAATACAGAAAATTACTTTCATTCCAATCGACTCTGCATTGCATTACGGTCTTCACAAATTTTGCTATGTATTGTTTTCTATGCAGTAATTGATGTTTACAATATTCTTACATTATAAAAGCAAGCATTCTACCCTGATAGAAATGTATTAAATTTTAGTTTCATAAAATTAGTACATTTTTCATTAGGTTGCACGGTAAAGGTTAAACTTTGTATTTTATTACGATAACACGGCCTTGAAATGAGTAAGAGCAGGTGCAAAAGGAAAGGGAGCACGATTCATAAATGTATGACAGGAGACCAATAATACTAATTAATTTGGGGAAGAATGCAGCCAGATTCTACTTACGGAAGACTTAAATCTCTTAAAGGCTAGCAACCAGATGGCAAAGGTCATCCAATCAATGTAGATAAATAATGAAAGTCTTTAGAAAAAGCCAAAATGTGACAAGTGAGAAGTTGGTTATGTCATTCAATTTGGGGAATTTAAATATTGAAAAGTCAATTGTTTGGGCATTAAATTTAAATGACTAGAGTAATGAAATATGGAGATGAAAGAAAATCCATGTGTCCCTCTGTGTTGCATGTCAGAATTTCCCAGGACTTAAACTGTTCTCTGGGGATAAATTATACATTCTGGTTTATACATTATCTTTAACACACGCCTTAGAAACCCAGTAAGAACATCACCAAAAAGTAAGAGCTGTAGTGACCTTATCCAAGCACCCCTCTCGTCCTCCCCTATGCCGGCAGGAGTCAGCGTGGTTGTGAACGGCAAACAGCATGCTGTGCGTCAGGGGCTCCTGTCTTCCACGTTGTCTCTGCCTCTCTAAGATGTCTGATAATGCCTGATGCATGAGTTTAAGAATGAATCTTAAAATTGTTTATAGAAATATAAAAGATGTTCTGATAAAACCTAACTCAAAAGTAATGAGATTAAAAAGGATTAAAATAGGGCATAACGCATATTATCAGTAGAGCATTAGATTTCAGAGCACATTTGCGTTCTTTCTATTCTGCCACCAGGGGGCGCTGTGAGCACAGGTGAAGCCACGTGCCCGAGACAACCAAATAGAGAAACTTCGGCAGGAATTTGAGATGCCTCCTTTCCTCCCTCATTACCGCTCCCCACCTGTAAATAAAATGAAGTAAGTGTGTGTGCGTGCGTGCGTGTGTGTGTGTGTGTGTGTGGAGGGGGCGATGGGGGTTGTAAGAAGAGATGAAAAATGAAATCAGGGACTCCATAAAGCCTAGGAGATTGATGCTTTAAAGAGAGCAAATCAAGGAAAAGTGAACCACTCCAGTAACCTGTTAACTAACGCCTATGTAGTCCTAAAAATATTCTAGTCAGCCCAAAATAAATAATAGTCTAGCTTTTCCCCATTGTCTTTTTCTACACTTCTTCCTTCCAACAGATTCTATCTTGTGGAACAGAACACTTCCCCAGACCCCACCGAAAGGCAGAATTCCCTTGTGAAAACCTATGCGAGGCGCAAGGAAGGGAGGCAGGTAAGCGGTGACTCCTAAAGGAGAAACTGCAAACATCTGTTCCCTCTCCAGCCTGTGCAGCTGGAGGAGCAGTGAGTCTTTCTACCACAGTGTTCTCCAGACCAGTTTCTCCAGAAAGTATCACAATAAGACTGTATCAGCAGCCAAAAAAGGAAAGTTTGAATATGGCATATGTCAAAAAAAAAAAAAAAGTTTAGTCAGATAATGTGTACCTCCTAGGGCTTGGATTTTATTTTCTCTTCTTTTTAGTACAAGGAAAGTGATGAGAAGCAGGAAATAATTTTATCGATTTGTGTGTGTGTGTGTGTGTGTGTGTGTGTCGAAATTGAGGACACTGCACTTTGTGTGTCAAAGAAGGTGATAAAGACATCCTGGAAGGTGGAAGTCTGCCAACAATATACGAAATGGGATACGACAAGGTTCTCTCCCTAGCAATCCAAGAGACTGCATCCGTTCTTATGAAACTAGGATATTTCTAGAGAAGATTCTATAATGATCTGCATAAATTATTACAAACCATACTAAAATTATAGCAGTACAAAATGCATTCTTCTGAACATAATTATTTCTGGAAAGTAATGTAGAAAATATTTTAAATAAATACATTAGATAATTCACATCGTGAAGTTCTAAGCATCGTAAATCTCTAAGATTGAATCATATATGCTCATTTACTCTTTTAAAAAATTCGAGAAATGGATTGAAGTTTTGTTTTTATTTTTGTGAGTTGAGAATAATTTTTTAGACAACTCCATCTCTCAAGTTTTTTATTTTTCATGTTCTCATAAAAACATTTTCATACTGAGCATTTTAAATAAAAATAGTTAAAGAACTGCATGGCACTTGTGATATTTTGTTGAAAATTTATTTGATGTTTTCTTTGAAAATAAGAGCAAACGTAAGTGGAAATTCCACAGAACTCGATGTATAGAGTATATCATTTAAGTACAGATATGCTTGCCCTTTGAATAAAGGAGACAGGGATATTAGGATGCGTGAGGTGTTTAGAAACCTAACACAGAAGCCAGAAGCCCTTGTATTTAGCAGATGAATAAGTATGTGACTACACTGCCACCTAGTGGTATGAAGAATCAGTCTTCCAATAAAGATGGATGACTTAGACGTCAGTGGCAATTTTATAAACAAATTTTCTTTTGTAAAAGTAAAAAAAAAAGAATTTTACACCAGATGGCTGAAAGGGCCAAATAAAAGAAGTTATCTCTCTTCCGTTATATTAATATATGATTTCTCCAAAGCCTCATGATTCCCATCGATAAAAACCTCAAGTATCTGTAGAGAAGCTCTGCAAACTCAGCACCCCAGGTGGGTACGGATGAAAACAAGCTTCATCTGTCTTTGAATAAGAATAATGTTATTTGCTTGAAAGAACTCTCTTTTTATAACGTCCGCTTAGGATTTAAATCTCTGTTTTCCTTTTCTAGCTGGAAACTAAAAACAAAACAAAACAAACAAACAAAAAAACCTTTAGAGAATGCTTCAAGTGTATCTTTCTTGCCCTCAACTGCCAGCCTTCTTAGAAATGAAACCATTCCAATTTGAGATTATTCCAGGATGCAAACTGTTGAAAGGAGTGCCTTCTCATATTGACATCTCTGTTACAGGCAGCGACGATGCCAGATTATGGCTGAAGATTAAGGTCATTTTAAAGGCCTAGGAAAGAAGAAAAAAACAAAACAAAACAAAAAAAACGCCTTGCAAGGAATCAAATTCTTCTTTGATAGAAGGTTAAAAGAACCATTGCTGTTTATGAATCGTGGATTGTTTTTTTGGCGGGCATTATTATTACAGCAGACGCAAAACCATAGAGGGGAGAAAAGCTGCAACGAAATTGCAAGGGAAATAATGACAGTAAAACATAAACAGCAGGCAGAAACAAAGTTCACAAGGCCTGCTGTGACCTTAAGAACAAGTTCATGCATTCTATTTTTTGAATATGTTTTAAGTAGACACAAAGGCCATTCTTCCTTTGACCGCTAATAAAGTGATTCCCTTCAGCGGCATTGGCCACATTGACCAAGAATTTTACTTTAATATTCAAGTTCAGAGAAAAGCTTTGCTAATAAGCCAATATTCAAGGGAAAAAGAAACATCTAATTAAGAACTTTTCAGAAAACTACCCCTGAGTAGCAAAGCACATACTTTGATTATAATGTTTGAATGTTACTGGGCGTTCATTTCACTCCACATAAATCCTCTTTAGTCTCCCAAGAAGACACTCTGCTAGAAAGTCCATTTACAGTTATTTAATGGAATCCCTAATTTTACTGATGAGGTAAGAAGACCACAAAAGAAAAGGTAGCCGATGATCTAGAGTCCAATTCTCTAATTCCCTGGCAACTTGATTTTCACTGCATCCTATATTCTCTCTGTAGAAGTCAGATGTATTTTACAGTTTTCTAAGGAATAATTGATAATCTCAACAGTCTGAAACTAAACTGCACAGCATATAGTAGAGGATATGGTAATGTACTTGGAAGCTTTAGTATTCGCTATTACACTACACTATTTTAATAAATATAAAAGCAATGTTTATTCACTTTAAAGTCATGACATCTATGAAGTTAAAGGTTTGCACAGCAATGAGCAATTAGTTAAATATCACACAGAAGCAAAACAGCAATTTGTAGACTTCTGTTGCTCAGTGCCTTAATTACTTATATTGCAACTTGTTTCAGATCACTAAAGACAGGGCTATCGAAAAATCCCCAGGCAATTAAGGACAAAGCGTGCTCAAACATGAACAGCTCTTGAAGAAATAAATTGAAAGACCAGGTTTTATCTATAATGTTATTAGGTAGATAAATCACTGGGAAGAACAAACCAGTAGAAAAAAATAAAGCACAAACTGAGATTAGTCCTTTAAAAATCTCCTTGGAGATTATGCAATTTTCCCCACGAAATCAATATCAGTTCAACTGAAGATAAATTACAAGAGAAATAAAAAACAGACACTTCATGAGCACATAATAATAGTATTGTTTCCTTCATTACATAGTAAGATCTGATCACAAAGAAATGGCAGGGGAGGGGGACCACTTTATATTTGTTAGCTATTTTCTCACTAAATGACTCTTGGCTTTGCGGACATTGCTGTCAGAATGCCATGTTAGCACTGGATTGAGGGTTTCGTTTGTTTTTTTAAACAAATCTCTGAATTTCCTACAGCTAAAAAGAGAACTGGTATTTTGAACTGTTCTGTTTTCTTCAGATGAAATATTTAGACCATATATTATTCATATTGAACATTTATAGAACTTTTAAAAATTGTTGGTGGACATCTAGAAAAAATGTGAACATAAAAGTATATTCTATTTCTTCTTCATTGTAAAAAATATATTTTATTTAAAAATAGACCATCAAATACATAATCCACAACTTTACTACCAATGAAATGGTCTCTATGCACATGAGTACGTAAAAATAACACTTCTATGTAATAAATTTACTGTTTGTGACGTGAACCTATTTGGAAATGAATCAAAGTAAGATTTAGATGATGCAGACTTTGATAGGTTGTAATTATGATAAAACCACATTTTATAGTGTAACCCTATAATTAATTGGTTTCTAATACTATTTTTATTGACATTGTATAATATATACTATGTGATTGTTACAGCCTGTTAGATGTTAAATCCTAATGAATAGATCTGATAAATATGGTATTCTAAATTGTCGAAAGAAAATGACTACCAATTTTTGACATGAGCAGTGAAAAGTACTTATGTAGCATTTAGTCTCATGTGTTTTTCAATTATAAAACATAAACCAAAGTTTTAGAGATGAGAAATCATGTCAAGAAAATTTTAAAGTAGCTATGAAGATGGCATAATGAATGCATTTTTTCCCTATTTTCTTTTAATATGTGTAAATTAAGATGATAGAAACATATGAAGTTAGTGCCAGAAGTGGTCTTAGAGTCTTTTTAATAATCCTTTATTTTATAAATGAGGAAATGTAGGCACAGGGAACATTTATAATAACATTTCTGGAGAAATTCAGACATATCTAGCTTTACCCCTTGGCTTCAAAGTCTAGGACAAATTCTTCACCTGGATTGATCATGAACATGGAAAAGAAAGTTATAAAGATATAACATTTCTAAAACAATTTCTTAATTCTCTAGGGTTGGAGATTAGTCAGATCAATATTGCTAGAAAGTGTTAGATAAGGATTTGAGAGGAATCATCTAATCTATACCGTATGAACAGTTTTTAAAAACACAGACTAATCATTAGAGCCTTCTAAATGGAGACTACAACACACAAGCTCAGTGTTGGATGGAAAGAAAAACAGACTGACTCTGTAGAGGACAGGACCTCTGATTTTAGACCTTACCAAAGTGATCCTGTTCTTTGAAGAGAATTAATGAATCCTAAAGAGACAGTGCACTGAAGAGGAAATTGGCAGGCCATGCCATTATTTATTTATTTTTTTTTTTCAGTGTGGAGGACACTAAGTTCCTCTTTGTGGGTAACCTGCAGTTCAGAACCAATATGCCTGGTGGATTACAACAAGTATGTACGTTTTGAATTGAATATTGATTAATAAAAATTTTCTATCATTAGTACTATTGAATAATTTAAGCAATTACATGCTAATTTTATGATTTATTTATAATCTATATATGCTGCTATATCATTGCTTTATATGCATAAGTCAGACACATAGGTGACACATTTGAGGAATATAATCTTGCTATGTATTAAGATCAAGATATAAAAGTGAAAAAAATGCAGAGCTTCACAGAGGGGATTCGCGTATGTGAGTGAGAAGGTAAGAGCACAGAATGACTAGGGGGCTTTCGGCGGGGTTGGCTTTGTCTAAGATCCTCGGCAGTACAATGAGAGAAACATCGCCAACAACATGTCTTTTTTTATGAAAAGCAAAATATCGTACATCGAGTAATGAGGTAAAAAGACTTAAAATTTAAGCATTGAAAGTCATATAAAATATACAGAATCTGGAAGTGGGAAATGATTTGTGGGGACAGAGGAATATATCTGGTGTTTATACCAGAATGGATCGTGTTGAGCAAAGGTAGAAAAAGAAGATGCTCCATAAAGGAAGAAGAGGGAAAGTAAATTGGAAGGGTTTCAAGTCTTTCAATGACATTGAAGCGTGATATTCACTGAAAATTCAGGAAACAGAATGAGAGAGATAGGACACAATTTGACACGAATTACATCTTCCTTCCAAACACTGTATGTATCCTGCATCAGGCGTTCTGAAACTTCTGTTTGAGCTCAAGAATGCTTTTGCTCCTGTGAGGTCACTCAGATGGTAGTCAGGAATTTCTGAACCAATGAATTCCCCACTTGAGAAATCTCTAGGTGACTGCATTACAGTTGGGACCCTATTCAATCCTCTGATTTGAAAACACTTTCTGAATACTCCTGAGAAGACTACCAAAGTTGCAAAACCAGGGACCATGTCCAGATTTGTAGAGAAAATGTTAAGACTCTTCCATGGGGAAAATTTGCTGCCACCTAGGTACATGGAAAACAGTCTCAGTAAAGGACACCACTCTATTCGCTTGCTCAGGAATCAGGGTTTCACGCTTACACATTCTTTCAGGACCCTGATACTATCAATTACTAATACTAAATCTTGCTAATTGTACCATCTTGATATCTCTAGACTCTGTCCAGTTGGTGCAATGCCCTCACTTAATGTGTTATGCCTTGTGTTGAGTTTTATACCAGCCTCCTAACCAACTGTCGTGAATTGTCTCTAATCTAATCTTTATAGGCAGAAGGATTTATTTAAAAAACAAATCTTCTCATTCCCTTTCAGCCTTCCTTTTGTCCCTTAGGAAAAAACTCCTCTATCTGTCCTGCAGGATTTTGTCTGATCTGGCTCCTGCTTATCTGCCTGGCAACATCGAAGTCAATTTTCTGCTCCCATTTCAACACTTCAAGCACCTTGATCTTAGTTTTATTCCTGAAACATCCCAAACGCTTTCCTATCTCATGGATTTAGTTCTTGCTGCTCCTTTGCATTTCCTTTCCTCAGATGTTGATTTCTTTTCAATCATTTCCCTCAATTTGCCCTAGAGGAGTCTTTCCTGACCGAAACAACTAGATCAGTTCCTCTAATCATCCAGAAAATGCCATATTTTATAATTCTCCATTGTCTTTATAATGTTCATAATTGTTCAATCCTGTATCATCTCCTTCCTTATAGAATCTCTAAAAAAAGAGCCCAAGACTGTGATGTTAACTCCTGTACCCCTGACACATCCATCATATTTCCTGGTCCAGAGAAAGTGCTTAATAAATGGTTTTTACATAGACAAAAAAGTATTAATAATGCAATATGTAATATTGCTAAAATAAAACATTTTAGAGTGATGTTCATCTCTTCTCTGCTTCCTTATAAGAAGGAACAAGCCACTGAAATACTAAATATTGAAGTCTAAAGCATATGGACTTTGGCAGGATTACTTGCATAATTAGTTCTTTGGGATATTGACAACTCATGATAATATTGCCAACGTTATGATAATTGACAACGCTGACAGTACATGACAGCATTTATACTCTAAGACAATATTACGATACAGGATAGAGAATCAACACTGGTAGTTTCCACTGTTGCTGGATGACTCTAATGTCCACAACAATATTAATTTGCAGTGGGAATGGGTCTTGGGTGGATTAATGACACAATGGATAGCAAAGTCCTCATAGAACTATGAATCAGGGTTATTTGAGCTTCACATGTTGGAGTAGATCACTAAGCTATTAATCAAACCTAGTCGATACAGCAACCATCATGTCTATCCCAGTCATAATATGAGACTTCACAATGGTGTCAGTAATTCTGTTTAAATATCAAGGATATACTGACACCGGGGAAAGAGTTGAAAGGACTGATATGAAAGAAACCCTCTCACACTATTACTCTATTTCCTTTCTTTGTTTTACATTTCTCCATAGCATTTAATATTTGTTTATTTGCTTATTTTGTCGATTGCCACAATGAAGGTAATTTCAATGACAGCTTATTCAATTCTGTATCCCTAGCTCCTTGAAAAGTGCTTGGCACAAAAGAGGTACTAAATAAATAAGTGCCAAAGAGTGAATACATGAGTAGATGTTTAATAAATATATGTTTAATAAAGGAAGAATCAGCAAAGCATATGTGGGCCCGCCATTTCTCAGTTGTTGGGAAAGTGGGCTGAGCTATTTGGAAGGATATTTTGAAAGCTGGTGCATGGCTGTAATTAGCAGGAAGAACTCAAGAGAGTGAATATTGTAGAGTTTAGGGTACTCCTACTCTACCACTATCCTCTACATCATATGTGGGTACTCCAGAGAACCAGACTGGCCATTTCATTGACACTATGGAAGCCTCTCCACTGATGAACATTGAGCCATATAGTGGAAGAATATAAAGGATTTGCATTTTTCTCTGGTAAGAAGTTAAAGCTATTTTTTCTTCTTCCGTGAGACTAAAGTCAGGGTAAAGTAAGCGAAGCACTTGCCATGGACACAAAAAATGACTCCTTACATTTTTCAACTTACTCATCTCACCCCAGTCTCTGTCCTGTGCCATAACTCCTGGAGCTGGTGAGCAGCAGATTGCAAAACACAACTTGGGTTAGAGGCCTCCCTCTACCTCCTAGAAAGGAGTCTAGAATATCATCCAAGGTCCAAGGACCGTAAGGGGCTCCTATCGGGGTCTCAGGCCATGCACAGTACAGAATTCAATCAGTCACTGTGTGTCTGAGTGCTCACTTTGAGTTTATAATCTGGGGACACAAGGCTGGTACAAGGACGTTCACTCAGAACGATTCGATGTGTGGAATCATGGAATTCCGCATTAATTAAAGAAAAGATTACAACTTGTAGCTCCAGTTTCACACATTCATTTGTGAAGAAAGCAAACACCTAACATTTTGTTTGTGACGGCTGACACCTGTGGATGAACTCTGTATTTTTGAAGAATAGTCCCAGGCTAGCAAATGAACTATGAACTTTGTCATCTTCTTATTATAGTTTATTTTCTATAAATAAACTGAAATGTAAATATTTGCCTTCTCACTTGGTTTGGAGAAGTTAAAAATATAAAATGTATGGATTTGTTGTGTGGTACACTTCCTTGTTTTTCAAAAAAAAAAAAAGAACGTGATTATGGATTTACCTTTTGCAGACTTCTTTTAAAAACATCATGCTTAGTCACATAGTCTACACATTGTTCTCCTCCTATCACAGAAATTACAGTAACAATTCTGTGACAGAAGGTCTGAACCTGGGAGAAACAAGACTGTGTATTGTGTATTATATATAAACTCTTCTTAGGTGCTCTTGGACTGAACTCAAGAACTCAGCACCACAGCGGGCAGACGTACATAATAAAGCATGGTCACAGAAGATAATTGCTGTTAATAATTCATTAAGAACTATTCCTTTCTCTTTCAGAAAACTTATTCACCACTTCAGCCATTTTCATCAAGCTTTATAGTTGGATGTGGAGAAAAGGCACACATGATTTTATAAGCAATAACAACTAACATTTGTACAGCATTTTACAATTTGCAAAGCAGTTTTCATAAGCATAATTCACCCCTCACTGCCACAGTAGTAGTTAGGTGTTATTAAGATCATCTACATTTTACTAATGAGAAATCTGAGTTGGCAAGATTATAAATTCGGCACAGGGCTATATGAGTAAACCCAAATACAATGTCTTGAGTGCACAGAGATCTGTGGTTCACCTAACGAGTAGTGCAAAGGTAGTCAGTTGCTAGTGCTGGTTCATTCACCAGTTCAATGATGTCAGCACCAAAGTCTCAGAAATTCTTTCCTTCATGGCTGTGAAGTGGCTGCATTCCAGTAAGAAGGGAGAGTGATGCTGTGTCAGAAAAGCCAAAGCCTGCCCGGAACTACATGGTAGATCTTTGCCTTGTTTTATTTAACAGACTGCCATATGGTCGCCCATCTGGAAGGTGGCAATGGAAAGGGGGCGTCTAATGGCGATTAGGTAAGCCGACCACCATCTCTCCTAGAATCGTATAAAGAAATTTTAATTTCTCTTCTCTTACTCCAGAGTTCATTCCTCTCTATCTACAACAGACAGCACAGCAATGGGAAGAGCGTGCATGTTTATGTAGTTTATGTTAGTACACACGACTATGTGTTTACAAATAACTATGACGCTTATGATATATAAAGGAGATGAGGGTTTTCCCATGAGATTGAAAATATCTACATACGTGGTTCAAAAACAAATGAACCATTGCTTACATGTGGCTTACTTGTATTTTCACGTACTCACGTCTTTGAAGAACTATTTGCACTCAAGAATTCCAAAGCCAGAGCTAGACAGTTATCAAGAATATTTGTCTATCCTTGATTTTTTAACTATATTTGAATTCCACAATGCCAGCTGGTTGCAGAACATTTCCAAGTGAATTGCTCACTGTCTCAAATTCAGCGTATCTGAAACTATATCCCATGCTATCTATACAACTTCACTTCCAAACTTTCTTGAAGTCTTTCCATTTTCCCTGTTAGGTCCTTATTTTATTATACCTATGTTATTGCAAAAGATTTCACTTTCTTTTTTCCACCTCACATATTAATAATAGAATTAACTTTCTAAAACATTGCATCTATTATGCTTGTTTCAATTTCAATAAATTACAGTGTTTCTGCAACACCAACTGCTTGGATTTTAAACTGCTATGCCAATCTGTTTAGTAAAGAATTAGCCTGACCTAGAGAGAAATCTGGTCTTTGTCCTTAGCGACTGGGAGGTGATCTTTAGGGCCCTGCAATGTCCTGTGTGGGTATGCATGTCTTTGTTTGTTTGGGGGCTTTGGCCACAGGGCAGCCTAACAATGTGATTTACAATGGGGGCTTTGGGACACATCATATCAGTCCCAACCTCCAGGGGAACTGGAGGGTAAGAGTTAGCTCAAACTTCCAGGAAGGGCTGGAAACTAAAGTTTTGTCATATGAGCAGTGTGTGATAAAGCCCCAGTAAAAACTGCGGACACCGATGGCGTGGTGAGCCTCCCTGAATCTCATTATGCATATAGTCATGCATCCCGGCCAGGAGGAGCTAACAAGGTCCATGACTTCATGGGGGAGGATGACTGGAAGCTCTGAGTTTGAACCGCCCTTGATGCTGCCGTATCAGTCTCTTCCTTCTGCTCCTTCTAATTTGTATCCTTTTCCTGTAGTAAACATGACCATTCACATACAGTGGACCCTTGAACAACATGGGTCTGAACTGCATGGGTCCACTTACACAAGGATTTTTTTCAATGAATACATTCGGCCCTTCCTATCTGAGGGTTCTACATCTGTAACCAAATGCAGATCAAAAATACAGTATTCAGCCAGGTATGCTGGCTCATGCCTGTAATTCCAGCACTTTGGAAGGCCGAGGCAGGAGGATTGATTGAAGTCAGGAGTTCCAGACCAGCCTGGGCAACATAGTGAGATTCCGTCTGTACAGAATATTAAAAAAATTAGCCAGATGCACACCATCCAAGGAATGGGCACACTTGAAACTCGGACTTGCAGGGGAGTGGGGAGACAAGGGCAACATACGTAACCTAAACATCTGTACCCCCATAATATGCTTAAATAAAAAAAAAATTAGCCAAGTACGGTGGTCCCAGTTACTTGGGAGGCTGACGTTACAATGATTTATGATCTGGCCACTACACTCCAGCCTGGGTGACAGAGTGAGACCCTGTCTCTAAACAAACAAACAAAATAAATAAATATATTATACACACACAGTATTCCCGGTATGTGAAACCTGCAGATATGGGAGGGCTGACTTTTCACATTCATGAGTTCCGCAGGGCCCACTGCAGGGCTTGAGTATGCACTGATTTTGTATCTCCAAACATCCTGGAACCAATTCCCTCTGATACTCAGGGTTGGCTGCAATAGCTTTCAGTGAGTTCTGTGAGTCTTTCCAGTGAATTAGCAAACCTGAGGGTGTCAGTGGGGACCCCTGAATTTGTAGCTAGTATAAAGTGAGAGTGGTCCTAAGTCTCCTAAATTTTGGTTGGTGTCTGAAGGGACGACAGCCGTGTGGGGACTGTTCCTGCCACTGTGCAGTGAGCCTAACTCATTGCACGTCCTTTCTGTGAACTCCTGGTTTTCGACCCAGGTTTACCTGCTGCACACTTTAGTCTTGACCTTTATTCTTTTTTTTTTTTTTTAGGGCCTTTATTCTTGATGTTCTCTCCTTTCCCTGGATTATCTCTGACCCCCCTCCCCTTTCTCCAAATCATCTACATTTCCAAGGAGAATGTCAAGTCCTGCCTCCTTCATGAAGCTTCTATTCACCAGACCCCCAAATGTACATCTACGCTGCTTCAACTAGCAGGTGAGTATTTAGTATCACATACTGTGCTTTGTTTTACACGTGTCATAATGTGACCCCATTAGAACGCAAGCTTTGTAAGAGGAGGAAACATGTCTCAATCAGTTGTGTGCCTCCTCCCCACTCCCGCTGCAATGCTGGCTAGGTGCCCCATCAGCAATCACCACTCGAGTCCCCGATGAACAGACAGAGGCACGTCTCCTTCTGCCCAAAACCAGGAAGGGTGTTCTCAGACACATATTAATCTCTAGTCATAGACGATTGTGACTAAAAATACTAAGCTAGCTTCAATAAAAGATAAATACCATCTGTGACTGCGAAACAGAGTTCTAGGGTTGTTTTATTTTTTCTTCCAAGGATTACTATAAGCAAAGCAATGCACCCACACTGCCTAATCAAGTTTCTTTTTATGCACATGTATTTTGTCATAAGCACAGACAGTGACCAAGAACAATGCTCCTGGTGACCAACCAATGATTGAAACTACCTAACTCTTCTCTCAAGCTCCACCTGGTTTGCATCAGGCACTATCCTACAGGTGTGTAGGGTGTGTGTGTGTGTACATTTACTCAATTCTCACAAAGAAGGAAGTGCTATCATCATCTCGATTTTACAGATGAGGAAGCCAAGCACAGAGAGTTTAAATAACTTGCCCAAGGTCAACCATTTACTAAATAGCAGAGTTGGGATTCCATCCCTGGATGCCCAGCCGTATAACCCGTGCTCAAACTACTATAACCTCCTGACTTCTGCGTATGAGAGCGCAGGGGACTCTGCTCCTATAACAATCATGTAGCCTTGTCAAATCCCACAGCCACATAACTGATAACCCTTCACAGGTATAACCAAAACTTGAGAACATCTATTGTCCTGTGTGGGAACATCACGCCAGGACTTGTCATTAATGGAAGTGATGTTGTGCTGTCTTTCTCCTATGGAGCATGTCAGTGTCTCCCTCAGTGTCTGAGGAAACAAGTGATGTCATTTATTTCAGTTGGGAGAAACAGGGAAAAAAAAAAAACAAGATAGAATGAGCTACACAATCTTTTGGAACTGAACAATAATCTTTTTTTATGGTCTGTCATTCAAAGCTCATAGTAATACTATTCACAATACGTTGTTAAGTGGACCGACGTTTTCACATATCATGCATAAGCATTATCCCACTTTTCGCAGATATCACTGCATATATATGTCTTCAAAGAAAAACTTCTTGAAAAATATTAATAGTGATAGTCTCTTGCTACTGGGATTATAGGTACATTCCTTTGTTTTATTTGTATTTTCTACACCAATTTCTACAATTAAAATAGATTAACCAAAACCTAATTGTTATAGTTTTTATGTTACGGTAACAGATGAGCCCCAATTTAAATATATATAAATATATAAACTCTTGCAGTTTAACTTGAGAGACCTAAAAAAAGCAATGTTTTAAAACATGCACACATAAAATGCTGTCTTTTTTAGAGGTCTATAGAATTACTAGTAAATCATTCCTTACAATGATCTCCACATTTAGCTATATGATGAGTGTGGTGATATTAAAGTTTTGGAAGTTTCATTAATGCAGTATTCAAAGAGGAAAAAAATTCATCAATATACTATAGATGAGGCCATTCAACATATTATATTTTTAAATGTTTCCATTAATCTATCTAAAAGTTGCTGTCTCTGTGTTGTCTTCTTTTGTTACCAAATTCATGAAAAGCAAGAACAGAAAGACATAAAATACATCTCTTCTGGAACATATTTTTCAAATACAAAAGGAGATAGAAGAAGCTTGGTAGATGCTGGCTTCAAACCAACCAACTATAACAAGTCAAAATCATGCCTTTTACTCCTTTAGATAAGATATCTAATTATGTCTTACACTCAAATTAAATTCATGGTCAAGCTCTATTGTGTAATAAGTAGCTTCAGAGAATAAGTAAACAAGTCAGTCACGTGAGCAGATACAGATAGTAGGACCAGGAGGAGAGGGGCAGGAAGACGATGAAGCCACCACGACTGTGTATTATAATTTAAAATGTGCGGGGAAAATTTTGCTCCCCACATTAAAACCAAAATCAACATTAAAATAATTCTCTTTCACCTTGGAAATTCCATAGACTTTTGCAATAAGGAAGTTGTGTTTTTTTTTTTTAATTTCAAATATTTGTTACAGAGGTCTGTATTATTTGCTGCCCAGTAATAATTAACTTATAATTTCACTCCTTTATGCAATAGAAAAGACCCAGTACCAAAAGATTATTTCAGTGTCCAAAAGAGGTGGCTTTCAAACAAAGGAGAATGTTTCTGAAGGGGAAATTCCATCGACTTCAAACTGTGCCTGGATTTCGTTATACTCGATGGCCCAGTGGCATTGTGTACGTCTCAATTTGGTGGTGATACAGTTGGTGTCAAAATCCCACTTGGACATGCACAAATTCGTTTCTGTGATTGACTCTGAGCCCAAAGTCAGGAATTTGTTTTCTACTGAGAGCTGCTGACACATGAGAGAAAGACAGATTGCAGGGCTCAGGGAGATACAGCCATTATTGACTCCTGAGAGAAAAAGAGAGGAAGGGGGAGAGTCAGGCACAGTGACAGGAAACGGAAACCGATATTCAGGGGAAAAGCGCCTGTCTTGTGACCAGTTCATCAACAGCTGCTGCAAACTTTTTGGTCTAGCTTTGGCAACTACAGAGTTCTTATTTGAATATTTACCCTTTATTTAACAGATTGTCTACAGCTTAAATATTTTCATCATTCTGAAATATTTCAAACATCTCAATCTCAGCCTGTGATTCTGTGACTGCAGTTGCTTTATAACATTTATTATTTTAATTTTAAAGAAGAGAAACCATATAAATTAGGGAGTTTTTTTTGTGAAACATTTTATCAAACAAGGACAGTTTTGTTAAATAATTATCATTATTGCTATCTAAATAGTATTGGTTATAAAAAAAATTTTTGACCTCAAAAATTATTTTGTCTGCTTACTCTGAAAGAACGTGCATTTAAAAAACAAAATAAAACAGCAAACAGACTTTTTTTTACTTGGGAAGGAACACTTTTTGTAAAATGGTGGAGTTGGAGGCCCAGAATAAACTGGACTGATAATCCTAACTCAATGAATTGTCACTATAGGCTATCGTATATTTATTGTTAATAAAATATTGAAGTATCAGCTGGAATTTTAATATAATGTATATTATTCATAGCTTTTATGTTTAAAAAGTCTAAGTCTTCTGTTTCTGGATCTAAGAAATTATGTATAATTCCTGATTTAATTTTGAATTATTTATGGATTCTTATAGAATTAACTGGATTGCAAAGCTCAAGAAAAAGGAGAAAATGCATACATGATACACAAATACAATGTTTCTATAATGACGACACAAGGGGCTATCATTTACTCAGGCAGTGGGATATATTAACAAACTCTTAGGCTTTTCTCATTTTTTTAAATCTTGAAATTTACCCTGAGTGTTGACTTGGAAACTGTTCTACCGACTGACTGACATGATCATCTGTGGAGCCATGTTGTTCCCTGTATCCTTACTCGTCGTATCTGCATCGTATACCATGGTTACCGAAGAAAGCAACTTTCTTTTTTTTTTTTAATTCAAGTGTTTGGGGATGAATAACAAACATTATAGATAATATTTAAAATTAATTATAATTTCAATAACACCAACATTTTAAAAATACTTTGTAGCTTATAAAGTGTTTTCACATACATTTCTACCTTCTCATCCTCATTTTATTGATGGGGAAGCTGTTGAATCCATGAAAGTTAGACGTCCCTTTTCTCAAAAAAAAAAAAACCTGACTTTTAAAAAAGAAAGCCATGGTAGCTTGAGAATGCTAATATCATGTTCAATGTCCTCTCCAAGACCCTCTGGAAAACAAGGAATATGCCCAGGCATATGGGAAAAGTATCAACAAATTTTATTTACAAGTGGAACTCCTTCAAACACCACACATTATTCTAACATTTAAATAGCAGTCATCAATTTATATTAAATAACATTTAAGGTCCAAGTAAAATGAAATTATTAAAATAGTCCTAATTAAGCCCATCTTGACTAATTCTTAGAGTATTAAAACTAATTTAGCTCCCAATTAAAATAGTAATTGCATTCTACAATGATTTCTCTTCAAAACAGTTTATTCAATTTAGTAATAATTTGGAGAAACAGCAATATGCTATACTTGAAAAAGGTATTAAAATGGAGGAATAGTTATTATTTTTGAGAGGAAAAAAGAACACTTATTGTTTATATACCTTTACCCCAAGGAGATAATTTTCCATTGCTTGATATGTTTTTTTCAGAAATTATTTGTCTTGTTAATTTTATTGTAATATACAAAGGCTCAATGTAAACTGTAAAAAGAAACAATTGCATAAGAACACTGACTTCCTTTTTCCTCTTTTCATCATAAACTGCTATTCGCCTCAATTAAATTAAAATTCTCTTGTGTTCACAAGTCAGTCTAGATGCTTCATTCTTTATGAAGAATGCCTAACTGCTCCATCAGTCCCCATAATTTGTTTGAAAAGGACTTTGCATAATAAATGAAAATGACTTTATTACTTGTGCTTTATTCAGTAGAGGCAATATTCAACTTAAATAACGTAATTAAAGGTGAGAAGAGAGTAATTTTCTGCAAACTCTCCATGGCTGCTTTCTCGACAGGATTCTTAAACCTTCAAACATCTGCACAGCAGCAATGTGGACATTTATCACTCATGGGCCTTAAGGTGGCAGTTTTCCCCTTAGTAATCATCATGACTTAATCCAAGATCCTTCTAAATGCCGCAGACCTATAGGAGGGCTACGATTTGCGAAAAATTTTATTTTAAGATGGAAAAGAAAACCTGATAAGAAATAAAGTTAAAAGCAATATTTAATATTTGTGTATCGAATGATTTCTCATTTAATTTGTATCTATAATTGAAAATTTGAGAAAAAAGCTTAATATATGATTAATTACTACTTGCTATTAGGGACATTTTATAGAAATCAATGAAGGTACTATTGAAATGAATATTTGGGCTTATATAGGTGATATCAAATGAAAAAGAATAAGCTAGGAACATGCTCTTTGATTTTATTAAACAGTCAATGATTCTTGTAATTTACATTAAAAAACAATGAATGATAAATGATAATGATGATATGGAACTGTCAAACAGCAGAGCCCTTTTTTTTTTTAATGTAGTTCCATTTTCTGAGCTTTCCAAAATAAAATGTACAAAATTCTATTAGATGGCTGAACACTCTAAGATGTACCAAAATACCCATGACTGATTAAAGGCAAATTTGCTCTAATCATGTGCCTGCACTTACCAGCATGAAGTCTAAACAATATGCAGTATACCTTGACCAGGAAACAAACATGAAAAGCTCTACTACTCTCTGTGGCAGATGATGTTTTCTGATTGGTAATTCTGATATTTGATGTATATTCTTTATTCTTTCTAAATAACTTTAATTCTGTGCCAGCCAAGATATAGCTCTGAAAAAAATACTTCAAAGCACTGAAATGCTGAAAGAATCTCCAATGTCAAGTAGAAAAGAAAATTGCATCCATGTGCTTTGCAAATAGTTTTTTATTTGAAATCCATAAAAAACAAAGTCTGCATCATTATACTTGTGAAATGTGCAGCTGTTTGTTGGTGTCCCCTACTTTACACATAATGCTAATTGATAGTTTTTGATTCATTTTCAATACAATTTTTATGTTCAAATGGATTCTAAAGAAGTCATAGAAAGATCATCCATCAGAATTTTTCTTTTTTCACAATTTATTCATGTTTAAAAAAAAAGCCATTACATATTGTCAGTGAAAGAAGGAAGATATTTAGGAAAGAATGTAGGCAAATAATTGCTTTGGTCACCTGTTAGAAACTGGTAAATTTTATTTATTTATTTTATTCTAAGAGGGACAGGAAATTGTTGAAATATTTCAAATATATATATATGTATATATATTTACAATAATTTACTAGACATTTCAGGCAAACATATCTAAGAGTGAATTTTTTGAAAAGTATAATTTGTATTTTATACTTCATTTGGCTCATACATGCTTAGTTTGAGACAAAACCTCATGTGAGTTTTAAAACTTGAATTCTAGATGGTGTATGTCATAATATGTATTATAATCTGGTATCAATTATCTCAGCATTTAGAATACTTGAATATATAATATGAAATTGTGCTTTAGGTTGGAATTATTCTAATTTTTTTTTAATTTTTACTATACACATAAAGATGTAATCATGGCTATACAATCTGAGCATTACTAATAATCCCTAAAAAATAGCATGTCTTACTATAAAATACACCTAACAGTTTCCTTCTCTATACCTTCTTGTGCCGTTTGGCCATAGGGTCGACGTTATAACCACAGTAATACAGGACAGTTGACCAAATACAATAACTCAGTGATACTATGAGCTGTTAACAATTTCAGTGTGGGTAATGTCATAGTATAAGATGAAACGACAAAAAATGTTGGTGCTTGGGGGAAACTGTTAGCCAGCAAAGGAAAAAAGGAAGAAAGGCCATTATCAGAGCCAGGTTCAACCTCTGCTTTTTCCTACACCAGCTATGGCCTGAGTTGCTCCCTGCAGCTATCAATGGGAATGACAAGCCCCGAAGTGGAATATTTTCATGTTTTGGGTACACAGAAGAAACAAGGAGAGAATCTATGGCATAAAGCAAGCACTGCTTGGCTTGTCAGTGTTACCATACATCACTGCCTGCTCTACAGGCTCTATGATTCTCTCCTTGGAAAATGATAAGGTTAAAACAGAAGCGTAATTTTGAGGGGTCCTCATCAAAGGATTTGGGATTTGTCTGGTTATCACTTGGTTCTGAAGGGGCAAACGGCTATGCAGATTAAGCCATTTGTCCCTTCAAATTTCTGAATACCTTGTGGCTGTAATATTGAAACTTAATCCAAAAAGGAAGGGACAAAATAAATCCAGGTGCTTTTCTTGGCAGAATAATGCCTGGAAACTATTCGAATCTATATTAGTATATTCAGGTTGAAGTGCCATTTCCAGCCTTACAAAATGTAGATTGCGCATGCTCTGCCTTCTCTTCCATCCTCATCTCACACTTATAAAAAGGAGGATGAATTATGAAAAAATATCTTAAAACGTGCAAGGTCAATTCACAATTGCAAAGATGTGGAAACAATCCAAGTGTCCATCAATACATGAATGGATTAATAAAATGTGGTATATGTATACCATGGAGTACTATTCAGCTTTAAGAAACAATGGTGATATAACACCTCTTGTATACTCCTGGATAGAGCTGGAATACACTCTACTAAGTG
>CAUYSK010030018.1:0-32957 GCA_963575035.1 Avahi laniger
TTTTTTTTTCTATTTTTAGTTGTTTGGCCAATTTCTTTCTATTTTTAGTAGAGACAGGGTCTCGCTCTTGCTCAGGCTGGTCTCGAACTCCTGAGCTCAAATGATCCGCCCGCCTCGGCCTCCTAGGGTGCTAGGATTACAGGCGTGAGCCACCGCTCACAGCAGCCTCCCTGACACTTCTGATTGCCACATACAGGGGCCACCCGTGCTGATGTGGCTTGAGAATGCCCTCAGACAGGCACGAGTACTTGCAGTAAGACTGCGTGCACAGAATAGTGAGTACTACGGGGAGATGGGCAGGGCACCGGCAGCATTTGCTGCTCTTAGAACTGAAATGGGAGAAGTCAGCCATTCATTCTTAATGATGTAGATAATGTGCTATGTAATATATCTGAGCATATGGAGAATTGAAATTGTGTCTTTTCCAAGTGAAATGTGGAATTTCATGTAAGATTTTTTTCCAGTTATTAAAGCCGACAAGGCCAAAAATGAAGGGTGTGACCCACTCTTGAGTCCTGGGAGGGAAGACCCCAAGTCTGCCTGGGCCGCAGGCACACTGTAGGAGGGTGTGAACCTGGATGTGTGTTCCAGCGTGCATTAGTTCGCCTGGCAGTGCTCATCATGGCTCACCTTTGAGCTGCCTAATTGCCTAGTCTCTCCACAATATAAGGTTTTTTTAAAAAATTACTCTTTGCACACACCATTCTTTGAGTTTTCCAGGCACGTTAATGTGCACACTGGCTAATTATAAGAACTTCAACTGCAGTCCTCCCCTCTAGCAGCTCAGCAGAGATGCACATGCTAAGAAAACTCATGGCTAGGGTGAGATTTGCTAGAGGAATATGACAATTTAATTAATTGCAAGAGAATTGACCTAATTTGCAATTAGTAAATTGTTTTTATATATCAATTGAGGGTTAAGCATGAACTTTTTAAAATTAAACATAATATATGTAGAGTAAAATTCACCCATTTCAGTGTATAGTTCTGAGTGTTGACAAATACATATAGTTGTGCAACCACTGCAATTGTTATAAAACTGTTCCATCATACAAAAAAAAAATTCATCATGCATCTTTGGAGTCAACTTCTTTTCCCTCCTAGTGTCCCTAGCAATTTTTTTTTAAATTTCAGAATAGTATGGGGCCACAAACATTTTGGTGACATGAATTGCTTTTGTACTGTTTGAGTCAAAGTTATAAGTGTGCTCATTACCCAGATAGTGTACATTGTACCTGTTAGGTAAGATTTCACCCAGCCCCACCTTCCCCCTCCCACCTGCATGATTTCCGTTGAGTTTTACTTCCATCTGTGCACGTGAGTGCTGATCACTTAGTTCCATTGTAATAGCGAGTACATGTGGTTTTTGTTTTCCATTCTTGTGATACTTCACTTAGGAAAATGGTCTCTAGTTCCATCCAGATTATTGCAAAAGATATTAATTCATTTTCTTTTTATGGCTGAGTAGTACTCCATGATATACATATACCACATTTTATTAATCCACTCATGAATTGGTGGGCACTTGGGTTGATTCCACATCTTTGTGATTGTGAATTGTGCTGCAATAAACATTCTATTGCAAGTGTCTTTTTGATAAAATGACTTTTTTTCCTTTGGGTAAATACCCAGTTGTGGGATTGCTAGATCAAATGGTAGGTCTACTTTTAGTTCTTTGAGGAATCTCCATACTATTTTCCATAGAGGCTGCACTAGTTTGCAGTCCCACCAACAGTGTATAAGTCCCACTGCCGGCATCTATTGTTTTGGGACTTTTCGATAAAAGTCATTTTCACTGGGGTTAGGTGACATCTCTTTGTGGTTTTGATTTGCATTTCTCTGATGATTAGTGATGTTGAGCATTTTTTCATATGTTTATTGTCCATTAGTCTATCTTGTTTTGAAAAGCTCCTGTTCATGTCATTGGCTCACTTTGTAATGGGGTTGTTTGATTTTTTTCTTGCTGATTTGCTTGAGTTCTTGAGTAGATTCTGATTATTATCCTTTTTATTGGCTGTATAGCATGCAAATATTTTCTTCCATTCTGTAGGTTGTCTATTTGCTCTGTTGATTGTTCCCGTGGCCATACAGAAGCTTTTTAATTTAATCAAGTCCCATTTATTTATTTTTGTTGTTGCTGTGATTACCCTTAGGGTTTTCTTCATAAATTCTTTACTTTAGCTGATGTCTAGAAGAGTTTTCCCAACATTTTCTTCTAGAATTCTTATGGTTTCATGTCTTGGATTTAAATCTGTTATCCATCTTGAATTAATTTTTGTAAGTGGTGAGAGATATGGATCCTGTTTCAGTCTTCTACATGTGGTTATCCAATTTTCCCAGCACCATTTATTGAATAGGGATTCTTTTCCCCAGTGTATATTGCTGTCTACTTTGTATAAGATCAGATGGTAATATGTGGATGGTTTTATATCTGAGTTCTCTATTCTGTCCCATTGGTGTATGTCTCTATTATTGTGCTAAATGAAATAAAAAAAATACAGAAGATTAATGAAACAAAAAGTTGGTTCTTTGAAGAGATAAACAAAATTGATAGACCTCTTGATAGATTAACCAGAAATAGAAAAGAAAGGACCCAAATAAGCTCAATCAAGAATGAAAAAGGAGATATTACAACTGATACCATAGAAATACAAAATATCATCTGTGAATGCTATAAAAATCTCTATGCACATAAACTCTCTAACAAAAGAGGGCTACCTGGTTGTTTTATATCTGATTGAAATTGAGGGGGATAAAAAGCAAGTAACTTTTCCCAGAATATCTAATGCCATCCTCTTTAATTTTATCTTATAAAATGCTTTTTTCCAAGATCTCAAATCTCAGAACCAAATAGGTAAGAGGTATAGGGTCTTTGGGAGGGTATAAGGGAAACCTAAAAATATCAATATAGTGCCAGGAACTGTGGCTCTGAGATCAGATGGGCCTGTTTCATTTTCGTAGATTTGCTCCAGTTCTGTGAGCTGTGATAACTTTTAAAACATTCCAGAGTCTCTATTTCGCCATCTGTGAAATTCAGAGTATAGTAGACTCTGAGAGGATTAAGGAATGTAAATAGTCAGTGCACAGTGAACTCTCAACAAATGTTAGCCATTGTCATTCTATAAAGCTGAATGCCATTGAAGAACAGACAACTTCAGTTTATATTAAAATCTCAGTTTATGCAATCTCATTTTACATCCTGAGATTATCCCTGTCTCTGGTTTACATCCGGGGCAGGGAGATGGAGAGGTTGAGTGTAAGATGTGACTTGAGGACAGAGAGGAGTTGTCAGTATATGTGCTAGGAAAGTGATCAGACCAAAAAGCCTTCAGAAGGGGAATATCCCCTCTGCAGACCTCTGAGAGGAAAATGGGCAGCTGGTTGCCTCCTTATTCTCCATCTAATCAGCAATGGCTTTGGAGAAGCACACATGTAAACAACCTTGTTAGCAAGAGATACAAGTTTTCCCAGAAGACAAGTTTATCTTTCCCCTTAAATTAAAATATGCTGCCTAGAAGCTTTTGGGTTTCCTAACATTTATATGAAAAATAGCAGATATTCTAGCAAGGACTTTAGAAATCACATTTTTTGTTCTTTTTTCCTATTTCTAATTCTTGCCAAGGTGAAGCACTTATTCAGGTAAGGCTGACCCTCAAATAGTGGAAAGAGGAAAATCGCAAGAAAATAAACAGGTCCAAAATGTATTCATATCCATGAGATGGAATGAAAACAACATTCAGGATCAGGATTCAGAGGCAAAGCAAGATTAGCATTGTTGTGAACTGAATGTTTGTATCCCTCCCCAAATTCATGTGTTGAAATCCCAGCCCTCAATGTGGAGACAGTATTAGAATGCAAAGTAGCTCCAAAAATTAAAATTGTACCTGGTGCTCAGAAAAATAAAATTATATTTGTACATATTTGTGTCCATATATTATAATTTTATATATAAATACTAAAACTTTGTATGTAAATATTTTAAATGGTATATATAAATACATAAAGTAAATATAAAAATATAAATATATGATAAATATAAATATATGAGGGAAAATAGCAGGTTTTGGTATACATATAACTTTAATATTTACATAATATCTTTATGTATTAAAATTATATGTGTATTAAAGCTCGATATTTTGCCTTACCCAAAGAAGTTCTTATAGACTAAGTAACTCCTATTTTTTAATTTCAAAATATTAAAAGGGTACAAATGTTTGTTATATGGGTAGCTTTCATAATGCTTAAGTCGGGTACAATGAGTACCTCCTATTTAGTCATCCTACCTTTTGAAAAGAGAAAAAACTTAAAATATTTTTAAAAGAAAAAAATTGTGTCATTGGATCCATTTTAATAAGGCTGAGTAATGTTACTAAGTATATAATACTGTCTAATACCAAATTACAGTTGAAATGCATTGCTAAGAAAAGATAACACCAACTATAATTTTAGTTTTGTCAGATATAAAAGCTGGATATGACTCCTGGCCTACATTTTTCTGCAAAGATTGTTCATTATCCATTCATCTGGCTCAGAGAGTCAATGCCTTGTGCTATCACCATTTTGATAATATTCTGGTCTTTATAAGGCCAAAGTATGAAGGTGTCATCTCTTGTAAGAACCTCTCACATCTGGCGTGACACTTAAACTGTAAGTGTAACCCAAGCATTAGCTTCCCCCTACCCTCTTTGCAGATGACTTTTTTCTGTTATACTTGGAGAAAAAAGAGCTTGTCATATGTCTGCTCCTGAGTCATCCACTTGGCATCTCATTTTCTGCTTTGTGAGCTCCTGCTCTGGGCCACTTGTGACTATGTTTTCCTCCATGTGATGATGCTGTCATGGGGCAATAGAGGGTGGTACAGGATGGGCCGTGCTCCCTGTCGTGCCCTGCCCTCGATACTTCCATATCTTAGTCTGTTTGTGTTGCTATAAAGGATTACCCAAGGCTAGGTAATTTATAAAGAAAAGAGATTTATTTGGCTCATGGTTCAGCAGGCTATACAAGAAGCATGGTGCCAGCATCTGTTCCTGGTAAGGACCTCAGGAAACTTCCACTCATGACAGAAGGCAAAGGGAAAGCAGGCACGTCACATGGCCAGAGAGGGAGCAAGACAGAAGAACAGGGAGGTGTCAGGCTCTCATTAACAATCAGATCTCATGGGAACTAAGAGTGAGAACTCACTCATTGCTTGCAAGGAAGGCACCAGGCTGTTCATGAGGGATCCGCCTCCAAGACCCAAACATCTCCCATTAGACCCCACCTCCAACATTGGGGATCAAATTTCAGTATGAGATTTGGAGGGGAAAAATATCCAAGCTATAATATATCACGCCACAACAGGTGATAAGGTATTTAAGACTTTACTGACCCGTTAGGGATAACTTAATGACTTAATGGCATTATAAGGCAGGAAATAATTTTTAACTTGATGCTAAATATGACTCCTCCCATAGTCCACATGAAAAGAGCAAAGGACATGAAACGCTTCATTTAAGAGGGTGGGATCCCTCTGAAGACACATCTTAGTTCTCAGCCTTGTTCCCTGGTCTCCAGATCCACTCTCCTCTCTCCCTTGAGAGAGAGAGAGAGAGAGACTCCTTCTTCAAATTTATTCAGTATACATTTTCACTCCACTTCAGGAAAAATCCACCTTTTTCCCTCTAGTTAGCCTTATGCTAGGGTATATCACCTAGATCCCCTTGGATCCTTTCTTTTCCTTCTTTCCTTTTTTTCTTTTTTTGACAGAGTCTCACTCTGTTGCCTGGGCTAGAGTACTGTGGTGTCATCACAGCTCACTGCAACCTCCAACTCCTGGGCTCAAGCCATCCTCCTGCCTCAGCCTCCCAAGTAGCTGGTACTGCAGGTGAATGCTACCATGCCTGGCTAAGTTTTCTATTTTTTTGTAGAGATGGGTGCTCAGGCTAGTCTCGAACTCCTAGCCTCAAGCAATCCTCCTGCCTTGGCCTCCCAGAGTGCTAGGATTACAGGCCTGAGCCACCATGCCCGGCCTCTTTTCATTTCTACATGCCCCTCCCCTGGCTTCTGTGTGCTTTTGCTTCTAATGGTCTGTTCCTGAGACTCTTTGGAAGACTACTCTTAGGCTACTGGAAGTGCTTTGAAGAGCCAGAAAGAGCCAGGGACAGACAGATACAGGGGTATAAAAGCCCAATTTCATGGCCTTAACTTGCAACAAACTCAGAGGCATAATTTACACTCCAGAGCTCTCCCACAGAATCAGGCTGAGGCTGGGTCCTTGCCTGAGATCATATTCTAGGTCTTCCTCCCCTTCAAGGTCTCCCTGAATGCACTTAAAAACATCACTTGCATATAAATCCTCATCTCAGAGTCTTCTGGAGAACTGACCTAAAGCACCTTTCCATTCACTTTCAAGTGTGGGCAAAGGTTCTATAATTCTTGAGCAGTACATTTCCCAAGTACTACAGAATAGCCCAGGGTCTCTAGTACAATGTGCCAAATCCTTTAGAGTTCTCTCTTCATCAGGGTGGAATGAAACTGTACCCCTTTATTACTCCAGTGCCCATTGGGTAAATTCCGGGCAAAATAAACACCTATCCCAAAGACAAAAAATAATTCTTAGCAATAGTAGATCTAAAACCCATTAAAGAGGACAAAATTTCCCAAGGGCAATACAAGTTGCAAAAATGTGTTCTACCCCAAATTTTATTATATAATTAGGCCAAGCCAATTCTACTTCCCTCCTCTATCTCCTGCCAATGGTACATAGGAAACGAGCCCACTACATGCCCTTGTAGAAGAACAAGGCATCTACCCTGAGAGCCATTTTAGGTAGTGCAAAGACTCAGCAAGGGCTTAGATATTAACAATTCTCAAAATTGTCCAGTGGTTCTCAAAGTGTGATGCCAGGACCGGCAGCATCTGCATTGCCTGGGAACTGATTGGAAATGCAAATGCTCTGGCTCCACCCAGGCCTACTGAATTAAAAACTCTGGGGTTGAGGGTGGTTCCAGCAATCTGCATTTTAACAAACTCTCTAAGGATTCTGATGCAAGCTCAAATTAAAATCCCTTGCTTTTGTCAAATCAAGTATCTTCCGTCTTTAAACAGAAAGGAGGCATAAAAATAATGTAGCAAATCCCTAACTAGACTAAACCCCTGAGTTAGGATTGAGAGTTAAGGGGTTACTGTTCTTCCATTTACATAAGCAACTCAAGGCATCTCCAAACTAAACCCAAGTAGACCCTAAAATACTTTCTGTTCTACTGGGAGGGGAGGGTGGTAACAATGGAGACATTTTACAAACGAAAGGGCTTTAATGGGAATTTTAAATTGCCTTTGCTTCACAAAAAAGAGGTCTGTGGTAGCTTTCTGGACCCAACAAATAACATTTTAGCCATTAAAATTTATTGTTTTACTGAAAGGCATTTATGCTGTTTCCTGGGCTCTCAAACTATTTTGTGAAGCTCCAAGTGGTTGGAGGACAGGGTGCGTTTTGAGGGGAGGGATATGAAGTCCGGGGATGGAGGGTATGAATGGGGTTAGGTTGGGAACAGAAGAAACGTGATGAAAAAGTGAGTCTGGGATGGAGTGCACCAGACCTTTGCCAAGCATTGGGGGTAGGGAGATGGAGAATGCTAATTAGTTTTTTAGAAGGGGAGATTTAAGTTAAGGACCATTTACTATAAGAGGCAGAAATGTAAAACTATGATTTAAATCATCTTTTAGGAGTGCAAGCATGCAACTAATTCATAAACAGAAAAAGGTAAAACATATTTTTGGAGTCCTGGGAGAAATGGCTTTTTTTCTTCAGATGTGGAAAAGAACACCTTTAGCTCTTTTTCACAAGTTCTGGATTTTGTCTTCCTCCCTTTTGCTGTATGTGTTCATCTTGGTGGTTTTCTTGATTTTTCCCATCAGTGACATCTGCAGGATTCAAATCACCCCGGGCTTCCCTAGACACGACCTTCGAGGTCACCACTAACAAAGGAAATATGAAGACTTTGAGACATGGTGAGTATTAAGGTGAGTTTACTGATGGACAAGTTTAGGAGAAACCTGGTCAGAAGTGCTGTGGGATGGGATCTTCAAACTAACTGTCAAAGAATCGTTCAGAGACAATTGAAGTATTGAGGATTTACTGGCATTTAGGGAGTATGCAAGGGAGAACAGCCCCTCTGCAGACTCTCTCAGACCAAAAGCAAGCGTGAGACTTAGAAGAGCAAAGCTGCAAAATTTCGCAAAGACTGATTGGTTGAACAAAGCCAGGCTCATCAGTTCAAGAATGGTTCATTGTAATGAAGCTGGGTGGTTTTTAGGAACCTGTGTTGACCCATTAAGTGTGTTAGGTTGACCCCAGATGTACAAGCTGCAAACAGTCACGGTTTCATCTTCAAGCTTATTTTTCTGCTGATTCAGACCGGTTTTCCAGTAAGTGGATATTCAGCTCCTTTTAGTGGCGCCCTGACCACATGCTATCTTGCAATTTCCGATCCCCTCCAAGCTCAAGATTCTGCAAACCTTTTATTATATTAAACCCAGGTGTTGTCACGGTGACCAGGAACATTTCCATAATTAGAAGTTTACTTCTGGAAGGAAAAGACATTAAATGGGCAAGGTGGAAAATAATGTATTTTGTGTTGGGAGGTCCCCAAATCCACTCTCACGTTTTAACAATTCACTAGGAGAACTCACAGGACTCAGCATATCGTCACACTCACAGCTGTGATTTATTACAGTGAGAGGATACCAAGCACCATCAGCAAAGGGGAAAAGCACATGAAGCAAAGTCCAGTGAAGACCACGTATAAGCTTCCAGAGGCCTCTCCCAGTGGAGTCACACAGGACATCTTTAATCCCCCCAGCAATGAGCTGTGACAACATGAGTGAAATGCTGCCAACCAGGGGAGCTCATTAGAGATTCAGGAATGGGGGCTGGCCACATAGGCAGCCTCTGCCTAGCATGTCCCCAAATTCCAGACTCACAGAGGGAAAGTAGGGATTCAGCACAGATCATATTGTTTGAACAGTTTATGAACAGTGAGACACTCTTACCAGTTAGGGTGGGAACCCTCCCCAAAACCCAAGTCAGACACCAGTCAGTGGCCAACTTTGCAAGCAAGCTTTTTAGAGGATAGTGGTTAGGCATGGTATGTCAATTCTTTTCTGCACGTATCCCCACTTGAAAACATTCTTTGTCATGTTCCACCTCTTTGTTTACAACATCATGGAGAAAACAGGTATTTCTACAAAAGATTTACCACTTTTAGGGAAAATGCCTATTTCTCCACTTATGTCGTGCTGGACTTTTGTTTCTTGGATTAATTTTTTCTATCAGATCTCCTAGACAAGGGGTCAGGAAATTATGGCCTTGGGTTAAATACAGCGTGTGTCTACTTTTGTAAATAAAATTTTATTGGAATGCAGCTATACTCATTCATTTATGTAAGGTTTATGGCTGCTTTCACTGTAGAAGGGCAGATGCAAACAGTTGTAAAAGAGACTGTATGGTCCTCAGCCTAATATATTTACTATCTGGTCTTTTAGAGAAAAAGCTTGCCAACCCTTGCCTTAGACCATAAAAAGTACAAGAAATCTGCTTTCTTGTAGTATTCTCACATGTGTTCTTCCAAACATGTGTTTCCTATATCAAATAGAGTATTCATTCGATAAGGAGCAAACATTGAGAATAAGACCACTAGATGTGTAATAGTTAACTCTTAGGTTGGTTTTCTCCATGTGAGTGATTTACCTCTGCCCAGTGTGGAGAATTGTCACAATAATGGCTAAAACATTCTAAGAAATAGTGTCCTCCAATAATACAAAGAACTGTTGCTATATTTATTATTATAGTATCAGGCTTCAGAGTGTTGAAGAAATCTAAATATCGGAGAAATTGACCACTTCTTTTGGTTTTGGAAATTCACTAGTGATCATTGATGGGCTTTAAGAAAATTGCCTTTGAAGGCAATTTTCAGAGTAGATGGTGGGCCATTTCTCAAAGTCTCATCACTCTTCCTGAAAAAGCGTGAAATCAAGCACAAGCCTAGGATGCACAAATCCTACAGGCAATCTCACATTGCTTTGGATGAGATACACCTGAAAGTTGTTCCTGAGTGTCCCTGCCTCAACAATATTATAAGCACAAGATTCACTGGTAGACAAAGAGAAAGCCAAACCAAGAAGACTCCAAATTTCAAAAGACCAAGTGTCCATGGACATCAAAATTCTGTACAGGAAGCTGAGGGCTAAAAGTGCAGTAATCATTTCCAACTGCTCTGGAATTTGTAGATGCAGGAACTTGTATAGGAGCCATTCCGATTCCTGGAGCAGCAATCAGATAGTATTACCATGTGTCCCCCTCATATGGAAGGTCAAGATGAGGCCCAGGAGCTCTCCAAGGTCTAGACACAGAAGCAAATCTTCCTTCAACATGGGGCCGTGACCACAGGTGGTAGGAGTGAGTCTGAGGAGATGCCCATAATCAAGGTAAACAAAAGGAAGATACTGAACCTTCAGAGGCATTTCTAGCAATTTAGGAAAAATCACTGAATCATAAAAGCAGGCCTATATGATGTTCATTCATTCATCATTTTTTCACTCAGGAAATATTTGATTACCTGGGATGTGCTTGATACTAGGGGCTGGATATAAAATGGAGCTTACAGTATAGCAGAGGAGATGGACATTAAATAAATAGCTATGAGGGGCAGTATAGCATAATGGTTAACAGGATGGAGTCACATTACTCGGGTTCAAATTCTGGCTCTGCCACTTGCTAGTGTGTGATTCTGGGCAAGTTACCTAAACTCTCTGTGACTCAGTTTTCTAATCTATAAAGTCGGATTAATAATAATACCTACCTTATCTGAGATGAACCAACTAAAACTACACACAATGACATGGATGTTGAATAAAAGAAGCCAAACACAAGAGTACATACTGTATGGCTACATTTATATAAAGTTCAAAAACGGCAAAATGAAATCTATGGTGTCAGAAGTCAAGGTGGTGGTTATCCTTGGTGAGAGGTGATGGTGTAATTACTGGAAGAAAGCATGAGGGGGGACTTTAGGTGCAGGTAATATTTTATTGTGAAAAGTCATTGAGCTGAATGTTTAAGTGAACTTTTCTATATGTATGTAAAATTTCCATAAATAAGAAAAAAACCTACAGAAACAAAGTGAAAAGACATATTTAGACAAATATAATTTTTATGCAAAAACATTTTCTTTATTGTTTTATTTATCTCCATGAAAAATTAGAGACAATCTAAATGTCCAACAAACAACTTTTTAAAAGATAATGCATGGTGACTATAACATGGAAAAATTCCCACAAGCTAATTGATCAAAACAGAACATAACATTTTGAACATATATTACACTTTTATTTCTGCAATAATTAAAATTAATCATTAAAAAGAAAAAGTAGGCTGAGCGTGGTGGCTCATGCTTATAATCCTAGCATTTTGGGAAGCTGAGGCGGGAGAATTATTTGAGGCCATGAGTTCGAGACTAGCCTGAGCAACACAGCAAGACCTTAACTCTACAAAAAATTTTAAAGAAGCTAGCCAGATGTGGTGGTGTGCACTTGTAGTTGCAGCTACTCAGGAGGCTGAGGCAGGAGGATTCCTTGAGCCCAGGAGTTTGAGGTTGCAGTGAAATATAATGAGGCCGCTACACTCTAGCCTGGGCAACAGAGTGAGACCCCATCTCAAAACCTAAAAAAAAAAAAAAGAAAGAAAAAAGAAAAAGAAAAAATAATGATCTCATTGGTTTGTTGGGAGGATTAAATGGGATATTACGCTTAAAGTGCATAGAAAAGTACTTTGCATATGGTAAATGCTCAATAATGTTAACTTTATTATTTTTATACAACCATATAATTATAGACTGTGAGAAGAAATGTAAGGAAAAATGTGGTGCTCTAATAGATCCAGCAGAAAGTCAAATGCCACATGTTCTCACTTATAAGTAGGAGCTAAATAATGTGTACACATGGAGATAGAATGTGGAATCGTAGACATTGGAGATGTCATCGGAGAAGGGTAGGTGATTTGGAGGAGGGTAAGAGATGTGAAATTACTTAATGGGCACAATGTACACTATTTAGGTGATGGTTACACTAAAAGCCCAGACTTCACCACTACTCAGTATATCCATGTAACAAAACTGCACTTGTACCCCCTAAATCTATCTATCTATCTCTATATATGAAAGAGTAGATCCAGGATCCAGGTTTGTTTCCCAAACAAAGGACACCTGTCATCCAGGATGTCATGATACTGACACAGTGCTTTAACCACTAAAAGGCCTTGTAATCAGAGTCCAGAACCGCCAACTTTGGAACAAATGAACACCCTGATAGAAAGGACTGTAGACATTCACTGATAACAACAATAATACAGTACATGGGTGTAGCTCATTACAGTTTAAAAGTATTTTCATGCGAAAAGACTCACATAGTCATAATAATAAACCAGTGAGGTAGATGACATTCCCATTCTTCAGATGAGGTGACTGAGATATTAATGTAACACAAAAAGGGGAAGGGCTGAGATGTGAGCTTCAGTTGGTTAAGTCATCTACCTATACGTCCAATTTCAAAATCCACATTTTCCCAGTGCCCCAGAGCTTCCACAGCCTTCCACAAAAGATACTCTGCATCCCACTCCTGTTCCTTGGAAGCTCAGAAGGAAAGGGTTAGCAGCAAGCTGCAATCCAGTCTTTCCTTCTATTGAAGGGAAAGAAAAAAAATGAGCCAGTTAAATCTTCTTGTACACATGCTAATGACCAACCTCCTGGCAAACATACCAATAATATTAAACTAGTGGAAGAGTCCTTATCTATGGAATGCTTTTAGAAGGATGTACTTGGTTTGTCTGGCATTATTTACAGTAAACAAACCTGTAATATGTGTATTTATGGGGCATGGCTCCCTGAAAAATGTCATGTAGCCTATGTGACAATCAGAATATAAAATGCATACATACCATGACTGAAGTAGCTTTCTTTTCTGTAAGTAATAACTATATACATTGCTCGGAGACTTTATATGTTAAATCTGGGCTGGTGTGTATCTTACTGTGGCAAAATAAAAAAACAAAAACAAAAAACCCAGGAGAACTTTATTGGTAGTCCTGAATTCTCCCTGTTTAGCCTGTGCCTGATAATTACTTATATCCTTGAAATTATTAGTAAAGCTTGATACTGGGTAATATTTCTGATTCTTATATGTCAATTTGCCAGTTTGATCCCTGTGTTAACTCAGAAGCAGTAAGTACAGCTGTAGCTGTTGAGTGTCCAAAGAGCACACTCAATGGGAAAACATCTCCATACTCAGGGCTTGAGCCACACACATCAAGGGGCATCCCAGGATGCTCCTAAGATGTGAGTAGCCCAAACTAATATAGAGTTATTTCAGATGAGGTTTAGTTTCCCAAAGTGGGCAGGATGATTTCACTGAGAAATATATGGGTCTTTCTAGATGATCACAGGTTCTTGAACCGGAATCTTAACCCTGGAAAAGACTCTATTATTTTTTACTACCCTTCAAATCCAAACCCTGGTTTTCCTTCCAAGTTTGCTGGTGGTACATTATTTTAACTAAAGACCATTTAATAGAAATACAAACAAGAAATTGTTCTTTAGAAGGCTTACCTGATCTACGGGCATACCACCCTGAACATGCCCAATCTTGTCTGATCCCAGAAGCTAAACAGAGTTGGGCCTGGTTAGTGCTTGGGTGGGAGAAGCCTTACCTGTTCATAACTCACCTCTTCTACAAAGAGGCCTAGTTGGTTCCAATCACTCTAATCAGTAAATGGAGACCCCCAGATAGTCTATATTCTTTCTTTTTGCCGTAAGTAAACCCAAGCACTGCCCACGAGCTTGGACCTGGGACTACCTTGTGAATACTTAAAGTACCAGGAAAATGCAGAATATTCCATTACTTATCCACAAGCTTCTTTTCCTGAAGCAGGGAAAGGAGAACCATAGGAAGTGACCTGGTCATACCCAATAGGTTGACGATGGCTCAGAATAAGACAAACTTGCAACCTCTGCCCTCCCCCATCTACAAATAAAATTTATTCCCAAATGACTATACAGAGTGGAGTCTTTTGTGGAAGTGTTCTGTTATTACAAACTATGTAATATGTTAATATGTAAAATGTTACAAACAATCTCCTAGTATGTAATCCATCTTCAGAGAAGATTCTTCTGCTCTGCTTGAGAATTAGGTGACAACTTTCAACTCTAATTTTGGGTATATGTAAGCTAAATCTTCTAACTTTATTATTTCAGGATGTATCATAGTGGGGTAAGGCTGGCCACGGCTGGCCAGGAGAAATGGATTGAAGAATAAAATTATGTAAGTGGTTTCTGGTGGTAATATCTTTAGTCATGGAGCCTCAATAAAATATTTATCTAGTCAATATATATTGTAGAGCATGCTGTGTTCTCTCTTACTTGTGGAAATCGATTCTGTCTACTGGGCTAATGGATACAAAAGCCTGAAGGCACCAGAGTTAGACAAAGTTTACTGGCTTTTTATAAAAAAATTTTAAAAAATTAAAAATATTTCCATAGGCACACAGCAGGCTGGCCCTAGGCAAGCTGAGATCTACCATTATTTCCCTTCTCTCCTTGAAACAGCTATTCCTCTCACACAAAGTATCCATTCTCCAAATATTACAGTCCCTTCACCTCACGGGGGGGGGGGGAGGGAAGCCTTGCTATGTCACAAAGTTCTCTATCAGGTAACAGCAACTCTGAAAATGTAATCATCCACTTCATTCATTCATTCATTCATTTATCCACCAAACATTATTAGGCACTGTTTTGTGTCAGGCATGTTAAGTAGCTGGGGACACAAAGTTGTATAAGAAACCCACCCCCCTTCCTTTTTCCCCATCCGCTCATCTGATTATCACAAAATCATGTTGCTTTAGGTTCATAAAAATCTCTTTTATTCCTTCTTCCCTTTCTCTATCCCCTCCACCATTATTTTGGCTCAGTCCTCATCAACCGATATTGGGTATATTGCAGGAGTCTTAACTACCCATCCTTTTTCCATCCTGTTCCCTCCAACCTATTATCTGTACATGGATTAATATAACATTTCTAAAATGTTCTTTTTGCTCCTCACTGTCTCAGGTCCTCCATGATCTGACCCCTACCCCAGACTTATCCACTCCCATCCTGTAATAGTTATGCCAAGCTGCTTATGTTCTTGGACTACAGTATGCTCCTGTGCCTCCATGCCTTGCCATGTGTAGCATTTTTTCTGACAGCTTTTATTAAGATGTAGTTCACATACCATCCAATTCACCCACTTAAAGTGTACAATTCAATGGTTTTAGTATATTCACAAAGTTGTGCAAGCATCATCACAATCAATTTTAGAACATTTTCATCACCCCCAAGAGAAACCCTGTACCCATTAGCAATCACTCTGCATTTCCAGCTCCCCTCATCTCCTGTCTCAGTCCTAGGCAATCACCAATCTACTTTCTGTCTCTATGGATTTGACTATTCTGGACATTTCATATGAATGAAATCATACAAATATTTGGCCCTTTCTGTCTGGCTCCTTTTCTTTGTATAATGTTATAGCATGTATCAGTAGTTCATTCTTTGTTATTGACAAATAATATTCCATTGTATGGATATACCACATTTTGTTTAGGCATTCATTAGTTGATGGACATTTGAGTTTTCACTTTTTAGCTATTATGAATAATGCTGCTATGAATATTCAGGTACAAAATTTTGTGTGTAGCTGGATGTGATGGTTCGTACCTGTAGACACAGCTACTCCGGAGGCTGAGGTGGGAGGACTGCTTGAGCCCAGGAGTTCGAGTCCAGCCTGAACAACATAGTGAGTGTCTCTAAATTTAAAAAAAAAAAAAATGTGGCCGGACGCGATGGCTCACGCCTGTAATCCCAGCAGTCTGGGAGGCCAAGGCGGGCGGATTGTTTGAGCTCAGGAGTTCAAAACCAGCCTGAGCAAGAGCGAGACCCCGTCTCTACTAAAAATAGAAAGAAATTGATCAGACAACTAAAAATATATGGAAAAAATTAGCCGGGCATGGTGGCACATGCCTGTAGTCCCAGCTACTCGGGAGGCTGAAGCAGGAGGATTGCTTGAGCCCAGGAGTCTGAGGTTGCTGTGAGCTAGGCTGACGCCACGGCACTCACTCGAGCCCGGGCAAAAGAGTGAGACTCTGTCTCAAAAAAAAAAAAAAAAATGTGTGAGCATGATGTGAGGATGGAGTTTTTTGCCCTCTGACATGAAAAGGTGAAGCAGAGGACATGAAAATCCTCACTGAGCATCCTCTGTAGACTGGTCAAAACCACTCCATAGTTGGTAGTCCCTTATCAGGAAGGAATGCTGGTCAGCTGTGCCCAAACCACAACAGGGAGGAGCAGCATTAGGCAGTTGATTGAAATCAGTGATGGAGCAAGTCTCTCTATAGGCTGGTTCTGTTTAATCCTTAGGGAAGAAAGCCTACTGATGGTTAGCAAAGGAGGGGGTATAACATGGCATTTCTGACCTCTCATCCCATTATGGCCAGGAACTCAGTTTTAAAGTTTCTTTGGGGTGCCCTTGGCAAACAGGGGGTCTGTTAATTTGGTTGAGGGGCTTAGGATTGCATTTTTAATTCTCTACCTTCTAGTTCACATTTATTTTTTCTGCTCTAGTTGGATCTCCATGAGTCAGAAGAGTATAAAATATCAGTCTTTTTTTTTTTTTTTTTGAGACAGAGTCTCACTCTCTTGCCTGGGCGAGAGTGTCATGGCGTCAGCCTAGCTCACAGCAACCTCAAACTCCTGGGCTCAAGCGATCCTCCTGCCTCAGCCTCCCAGGTAGCTGGGACTACAGGCACGCACCACCATGCCCAGCTAATTTTTTCTATTTTTAGTTGTTTGGCCAATTTCTTTCTATTTTTAGTAGAGACAGGGTCTTGCTCTTGCTCAGGCTGGTCTTGAACTCCTGAGCTCAATCTATCCTCCCACCTCGGCCTCCCAGAGTGCTAGGATTACAGGCATGAGCCACCATGCCCGGCCAAAATATTAGTCTTGGTGAGAAGGGATCCCAACAGAGCCATAAGGAAATTTGGTGAGCTCTACTTGCAACATTAAAAGAGACAGAGTGAAAATTAGATAGACTTTCCACACATTGTTTACATTTCTTAGAATATGTAATTGTATTCTGTATCAAAGAATTTTTGGCTATAAGTGAGAGAAAGCCCAGCTCAAACAGGCTCATGCAATAAGGAAATGTATAGGCTTAGATACCAGAAAGTCTAGAGTAGGTCAAGCATCCAACTTGCTTTGATTCAGTAGCTCTACATGGTTCTCAAGGATCCAGATTCCTCATGTCTCTCCGCTCTGACATCTATGCTATTGACTTCATTCCTAGGCTGGATCCACTTGTGTTTGTATCATGGGTGCCAGAAGCAATCAGGACTATATTTTCCAGAGAGTCTGGTTTTCCATGGGCTTTCTCTGAAGAGTGAGGAAGTTTTACCCCAGAAATCCCCAGCAAACCTCTTCTCCATATATCATTTCCACAAACTGTCTAAAGATCTGCCATCCTAGAACCAATCACTGGGAGAGTAATGAGATTTTATATATGTGTGTATATATATATATATATATATATGAATTATTATGGGTACATACTAATTGTATATCTTTTAGGGTACATGTGATGTTTTGATACAGGCATACAGTGTGAATTAATAAAATCAGAGTAATTGGGGTATCCATCACCTCAGGCATTTATCATTTCTTTTTGTTAGGAACATTCTAATTCCACTCTTTTAGTTATTTTAAAGTGTACCCTAACTTATTGTTGATTATAGTCACTTTGCTGTACTATCAAATCTTGTTCATTCTATCTAACTGTCTAACTATATTTGTGGACGTCTTAATCACCCCCACTTTATCCCCCTCTGTTCCCGCTACCCTTCCCAGCCTCTGGTAACCATGATTCTACTCTCTGTCACCAGGAGATCAATTGTTTTTGATATTTAGCTCCCGTGTATGAGTGAGGCCATGCGAGATTTGTCTTTCTGTGCTTGCTTTATTTCACTTAACAGTGTTCTCCAGTTCCATCCATGTTGTTTCAAATAGCACAATTTCATTCTTTTGTGTGGCTATATAATATTACATTGTCTATATGTACCAGGGCTACATAGGGTGAGGTCCAGAAGGATCCCGAATACAGAAACTTCTGTCCCATGGAGTTAGGGTGCACCACCCTCCTGGCATGTGGATGCCTTCACCACCAATCCAGAAGCTCTCTGAACCTCATCATTTAGGGGCTTTTATGGAGATTTCATCATGCAGGCCTGATCAATTACTAACTCACTCTCCAGCCCCTCTTTTCTTCCTGGAGGTTGAGGGAGTGGGCCTGAAAGTTCTATCCTTCTAATCAAGGCTTAGTCTTTCTGGCAACCAGCCCCCATCCTGAAGCTCCAAGAGTCACCTCATTAGAACAAAAGAGGCTCCTATCACCCAGGAAATTCCAAAGGATTAAGGAGCTCTGTGTCAGAAACAAAAGATGCTCCTATCAGCCCCATCATGCAGGAAATTACAAGGGATTTAGGAGCTCTGTGTCAGGAACTGGGGTCAAAGACCAAATAATAGAACAAAAGATGCTCCTATCACTCCTGTCATTTAGGAAATTACAAGGTTTTAGAAGCTTTTTCTCAGGAACCAGGCTAAGGGTCAAATATATAGTTCTTAATATACTGTCCTTAGCACCTTTATTCAAGGCTGAATGTTGACGGTGGTACCAGAAAGGAGGAAATGAATTAATCAAGGATGATGAGGATTTCCTGTGGTTTGAACAAACTTTCCAGGTGATTCTGATGCTCCTCTGCTTCTCTTCTCTCATCCCCAATAATTAACATTATTTTAAAGACTTTTCTATGGTCAATTCTTGGCCGAAATCAAAAAAAAGTTTTCTTTGATTTGAATTGTGGTCCTTTTACCTCCCAAAATGTAGTCCATGAAATGGAAATTGCTTATAGGCACAGAATGGAATTTGGAGTTATAGTTTGACCAAATAGTCATAGTTGATACATGTGTATAGAACAACTTAAGATCATTCCCTGGGTTTTCTTCTTTGGAATACTCGCCTCACGGTGATGTTGAAAATCAGTTATTCCACTAGATCAGTGGTTCTCAACCTTAGCCCCTGCACACTGGAATCAACTGGGGACCTTTAAAAACTACTAATGCCCAAGCCACCTCCAGAATTCTGATTTAATTGACTTAGTCTAGGATTTGGCTTCTTGGTCATGGGATTTTTTTAAAGCTCCCCAATGATTCTAGAACCACTGAGCTTCATGCAGCATAGAATCCTATAAATGCCATTTGGCTCCTGGTTTACTCACCAGGTAGGCCTTTTTGTTTTTAGTCAGTAATTTTTGTGTATGGTTTTAGGGATTTTTAGAGATTGAATCATAAATTTTCATTAGGCATGAATAAGACTAAATCTCATGGTCTCCCTAAATAAAATGTCTTAATACTATAGGCTTGCTTAATGTTTCTGATTAGGAAGGACTCAATGTGGAAATAGAAGGTTCATATTAAAGCAAATCAATAGACCACAAGACAGAAGAATGTTCAATGAACACTTCTCTGGATACCTTAGAGGAGCAGGTTCCAGGGAGGGCTATTAGAGACAGGGGTTGTGATACACACATGCCACTAAAAACCTACTTCTTTTCTTCAAAATTATTCCCAAATATCATCAATATAAATTAATCCATTGGCTTGAAAATCTGTAACACCTCCTCCAACTCTCTCAGGATCAAATGCTAGGATATTACATGTGCCGCAAACCCCAAATTGACCAGAGAGTTTATATGCATTCATCACCTTGACACAGCACAAATTTAGGGATTTTCTTCTTGCAGCTGAGAATCACCTGAGATAGAAAGATAATTCCAACTAGTCACAGGGCAATAATAGCAAAGAGCTCAGTAGAACAACAGACCCACATCACAGGGCCTCAAGGGTTACCCAGCAAGAGAATGAATCAGAATTCTCTGGTTAGGGCTATGTCTTGCTGTTCTTGGCAAATCCAGTTCCCATCACACTGAAGGTTCATGAGGCCCCAACTTAGCCTGAACATGTGGAAATGCTGTAGCGTCAGGCGCTTTAGAGAACTATTGGCTCCACTTGGAACTGCTCTGCCTCACAGAGACCAGAAATAGGTCTCCCTATTGCTGGTTGCTCATGCTGGGAAGCTCTGCTCCTTCTTTGCATGGTAAGTCAGATTTCCCCAACACTTAGGTCATAAAAGCTCTTGATTCCATGAGTTCAGAATGCAATTGATAGGAACGTCAGAACAGGCTGGAAGAGAGAAAATTGAAAAAAATCCTTCACTTCAGCAAAACATAGGGATTGTCTGATGAGAGAGAAAAGCCAACACGTAATTAAAGGATTTCCAAGTGCCCATCATGGTTATAAATAGCTATTTGTTAAATTTATCTTCTTCTTTTTTTTCTCTTCCCAATTGCTGCCTTCAGAGGAGCCTTACTAAATGCTGTTTTGCATTCTCTGTAGCAGATGATAATTAAAAGTTAGGCATGTTCCTGTGGATAGATTGAGCACCATCATAGTGTAATCTAAATAGAAGAAATTTTGCTAGTTTCTGAGGTGTGAGAAACATAGTTTTAAAATTTCTTTTTCTAATTAACTTTCTAGAAATAACTTCAAACTTAAAAATTTGTAAAAATAAAAATAAACCAAAGAAACCTGTAAACCTTTATCCAGATTCACCTATTCTCTGCACCTCTCCTTTTGCAAATTTCACACATCATGGCCCTTGCTGCTAAATAGTTCTGTGTGTATTTCCTAAGAATAGAGATAGTCTCTTACATAATCATATTATAGTCACTGATTGATTGGATGCCAGACATTGGGCCCATTGTTAAGTGCTGGATTTTTTGTAAGTAATTTTTGTAACATTTTGTAAATGATTTTGAGCTTTTCCCTGGGATGTAGTTAAGTTGCTTGGAAAGAGTTTGATTCTTTCAAGGCTTGCTTTTCAGCTTCCTTAGTCTGGCTCAGACCAGGGCAGCCTTTACTCTAGGGCTAGCTTGACCCACCATTGAGGTAATATTCAGAATTCTAAGTACAAACTCTACCTAATGCCCATATATTTTAAGGGTTCTCCATTCAGGCTATTGGGAAAATGAACTATTCCCAGCCCTATATGATATCCAGAACTTTTCCGTCTGATGCTTTTTGGAGATTGTTTCCTGGTTTCCTTACACACATGCACAGATCATTACTAAGCTGAAGATTTCAGGGAAACTATCTACAGGTATCCAGAGTTCAATCTCTGGAATTCTCTTCTCTGGTCTTCTGCCCTGCAAATTCTAGCCAGTTTGGCCTCCCCAAATTCTTAACTCCAGTCCCCCAACTCAGAGACTGGGGGCTTTATTTGATTTTCCCTCACTGTACTGTGGCCTGGAAACTCACTCTCAGGCAGTCAGCAGAGGCAATTGTAGGGCTCATGCTGTTTCCCTTCTCTTTGGGATCTCTTCCCTGTACTGCCTATTGTCCAATGTCTGAGAACCATTATTTTATATATTTTTACCTGGTTTCTTAGTTGTTTAAGACAGGAGGGGAAATCTGGTCCCTGTTACTTCATCCGGTACAGAAACAATATTTTTGTCTAATCTACTGTCCATATTTCCATTTTTTCAGTTGACCTAATAATGTACTTTATGGTATTTCTACTTCCCATCCAGTATAGTGTTGCATCTAGGCTCAGGTATTGCATTATTTTTCATGTCTTTTTAGCCTCCTTTAATCCGGAATATTTCTTTTCTTTGTCTTTTATGACATTGACATTTAGGAAGAATACTCTCCTCCCCATTTACCTTATTTTGAGTCTGATGTTTCCTCATGATTAGATTCAGGTTAGACATTCTCAGTCAGAATACTGCATAGGTTATATTGCAGCCTTTTCAGGGTATCACATCTGGAGCTACATGATGTCTGTCTCTCCTTCCTTGGTGATGTTAATTTTGGTCACCTGGTCAAGGTATTGTCCAATTTTTCCATTGTACAATTACTTTTTTTTTCTTCCCTGGCAACTAATGAGGACTCTGTGGGGAAATACTTAAAGATCATGGAAATATCCTGCCTTCATCAAAATTTCCCCTAGATTTAGTATCTATTGATGATTCTTGCCTGATCCAGTCTTTACCATGATGACTGCAAAATGATAATTTTCCCACTCTAGCTCCACATTCCTAATCCTCACATTGACTGGTCAGCCCCTGGCATTCTACTGTAAACAAGAACCCTCCCTTGTCCCCCATTTATTCATATATCTGCCTATCTATCTAATCAGTATGGACTCATGAGTTCCTAGTTTTCCATTGGTTTATAATTCATTACCATACTTAGTTATTTTGGTGCTCACATTTGGTGCTAAGATTTGGCCAGTGGGATCCCCTTGTCCTTGACGCATGTCCTTGCTCCTCTGTCCTTGAAGCATGTCCCCATCTTTTCTCTGATCATTTTCTTATTTCCTGGCATATCAAGATATTCCACGTTCATCTTGTATCTACCTTGCTCCATCCCAGGAATCAGCTAGAGAAACAGTTTTAAACTGTCAAATGAACCTCTGACATACACAATTGGTTTTATCCAAGACCAGCCTTCTATCAATCTTCATGAAAGAATCTTTATTCGGAAGAAAAGAAAAAACTCTCAGACAACTCAAGTCATTTGAACTTATGTCCCATACTATCAATCATGTAGCACAATAGATTATGAAGGCTATAACACTATCTACACAACAACTAAAACTTAAATATTTGAAATACAAACTAAACTCACAAGTAATGGATGCGGTGCACAGTGTATGGGGGAAGGGCAAGCTTGTAGCCCTGGCTTGGGCAAGGCAAAGGCATTATATGTAACCAAAATGCTTGTACCCCCATAATATTCTGAAATTAAAAAATATAAACTGAGTTATACCCTCTTCTATCTATAAAAGTTGCTTATAAGTTAGTTAGTTCACATATGGTTAATTTACATATAATTCCGGATCACAAAAGTTTCATTATCTTAGTATAATTTGTAGAGCACTAGCATCAGTTGTGTAAGATTGCATTGATAATTCAGTGTCTTTATCCTTCCCAGTATCCATGCCATTTACAGATCTTGCTATCAAAAGGCATAGCATATATTCCCACGCCTTCACTCTTAGTTCAGCCATGTGACTTGCTTTGGCCAATGGTAGATAAAAGACAGGAGAGGCTTATAGAAGTGCTTTCGCAGTTGGATTTGATCTCTTGCACCTCTGCCATTTCCATGAGATGGATGTGCCTGTGTTAACCCAGGAGGAGGAAGAGCAACAAGTAGAACAGAGGCAATCACCCTTGCCCAGCACAGCTTGGATGAGTCATGCCCCAGACATGTGAGTCCAGCCTAGAGCAGCAGAGCTGCCCAGGAAACCCAGCATAGATTAGCTGAGCCTTGTAGATTTATGAAAAACGCTTATTGTCATATACCACAAAGACTTGTGATTATTTGCTATGAGGCAAATGCTAACTAATATATTAGCTAATATAATTCTCAAGTATCCCTCATTAGATAGGTAGAATGGATACATTATTCTCACTTGAATTCACAGATGTATAAATGAAACTCATAGAAGTCAAATGATTTTATCATAGTCATGCAGCAAGTAGGTGGAAGAACAAGATTTCAGACCCGAGGTTTTTGGAGTTCAATTCCAAGGCTCTTGTCACTGCGTCTCTTAGTAAAGCTGCCTTGAAGAGTGGAGTTTAAGGGCATTCCTATGGGAGTCACATGTTCAGTCAAGGTCCTATGACAAATGGTTGCTGACCTGCACTTCTAGCTGGGCTACCAAAGATTTCAGCTGCTTCACACTTCCTGCCTGGAAACCACCAAACTTGGGGCAGAGAACAGAGTGGGTATGAGCTAGACTGCTCATCATTGTAATTGGTCACAGTAGTAGCTAATTTATTTTCCATTCCTGAAACTATAACCATTTGACATCAACTTAAAAGCAATTTATTACAAAATGAAAAGCATATCCATGTTCTTTTAAGAATTACCTACTTCATTTTAAAACAACAATGACCAAACAACATAAGAACTATGGAATTGTAATTAAGACCTAGAGTTTGATAAAACAGGGCTGATATTACGGTCATGAGCAGCATAAGACATTTCAGTTAATAATGGACCACATATATGATTATAATGAGATTATAATATTTTTACTGTACCTTTTCTATGTTTGGATATGTTTAGATACATGAATACCATTGTGTTACAATTGCCTACAGGATTTAGTACAGTAACATGCTATACAGGTGTGTAGCCTAGGAGCAATAGGCTATACCACACAGCCCAGGTGCATAGTAGGATATACCATCTAGGTTTGTGTAAGTACACCCTAGGATGTTCAAACAATGACAAAAATCGCCTAAGGATGCATTTCTCAGAACGTGTCTCCATCGTTAAGCTATGAATGACTGTATTTATTAATATCTTCCCTCGGGGAAAATTATTCAAAAGAAATGTAAGTTCTCCTTTGTACTGCTAATGAACTCATATTTCCTTTAACTTAGGAAATAGCGACAATCACTTTAGTTCAGAATTGACAAATTGGCCAGCTCATATTAAACACTGGGATACTTATTAAATTATAGATTCCTGGACCCTACCACAGACCTACTCAACAATAATTCCCAGGGTAGAAACCTGGGAATTTTTAATTTTAACAAGCACTCAGGTGATTCTTATGCTCAGCCAAGTTTGCATTTAGCTGATGCAGAGGCAAAAAAGGGTTAGAAGTTGTGATTTTAAATATAGTTAGTTCTAATTCTGGTGTTTTAAGAAACTCATCCAACTTCCCTGGACCTTGATGTTCTTATCTGTAAAATGAGGACATTGGACCAGCTCTGTCCAGAAGAGGCAAATAGAGCTAGTAGAAGGTACTGAGGCTTTAAGATATTGATTCTCAATCCCGATATTAGAATCCCCTAGGAAGTTTTTGAAAGTGATTGATGCTTAGGCACCACTCCAGACCAATTAAACAGAATCTCTAGGGGTAGTTCTGTGTGTTGCTATTTTTAAAATCTCCCCAGGTGATTTTAATGAATAACCATGGGTGCAAACCACTGCTTCAAAAGCTGACTCTAGTCACATTCAGCCAGGATGATTATGACTGATTAGTCTCCCTGTGCCTGTTTCCTCGTCTATAACCTGGGAGGCATATCACCCATCTCATGTGACACATTGCTCCTGTTTGTGGAGGGCCTGCTATTATGATTCTAAGGTCTTTCTCGACAGTCAACCATCTGCTATGACTCAGGAGAAAAACTCTCAGATTAATGAAAGAAATTCAAAACACCCCTCACTGCCAGCACTGGCATCACTATGCAGCATAACAAGGGCCACTGAACATTTGTGAGATGGGAAGACACTGGGATTGGGGCAGTTCATTGAAGAGCTCACTCAGAGAAAGTAGTTCTTTCTAAAATGAATTCCAGGACAGTTTTCATCAGCCCTGATGTTATGTCTGTGGATTTCCAAAGAAAACTCACCTGGTGATTGGGACGCTGGACAGACCAAAGCCAGCAGCAATGGGGACCTGTACTGATCTTGAATTCCCTTTTTCGAATGGGCTGGACTATCATTTGACCTCCACATTCTTTAATCATCAGCAGGTCCTCAGGGTATCACAACAGCAGAGAAACTATGAAAGGAAACAGCTGGGAAATGGCATCTGGCCTTCAGGGTTTAGAAAGGAAAAGGCTATTCTTGACTCGTTGGATTTAATGTTTTAATTTCCTGTTCACTTGGTGGGTTTATTGCACAATTTCTCAGGGGGAACGTTTTTGCCATAGGACTGTAAGCCTTGCTGGCTGGTTCAGCTTGTCCTGCCAGCCCACGTGGCACACGCCCAGAGGTCTCTTCCTGGGTGGCAGTTTTCCCTCCATTCCATAAGACAGTTGTAAGGTGGATAAAATATGTCTTCCTCGCCCCACAAGATCCTTTTGTACTCTCAGTGGGATTTTCTTTCTCACCCTCCTCAGACACCCCATGCTTTCTCTCCTCCTACCCCACCCCTCATAAATAAACAAACACAAAAAACCAGGTTCTCAGAAACGATTTGAAGTTCATCTACTATTTTAGGAGGTTCAGAGATCTTCTATAATCTGTCCATCAATAGCTTAGTTTAAAACTTCTACTCTGACTCAAAATTTCAGATATCAAGTCAGGGCAGATGTAGTTTTGGAGCAGGGCCCCTGAAATCATGTGAGCAGCTACATAATTCACCTGCTGACTGGCTTGTGCACGTGTCATGTTTTCAGGATTCCAGTTCTGTCCAAAAGGGTGTTAAGATGGTCTTTAGACTCGTGAGAGCATGAAGGGTCCCAGAGAACCCTCTCACAGATGCGATTCCAAGGGTGTCCTTGGGCTCTCTCTGCAAAGTTGAATATTTTGTCAGTGTGGCAAACATCCATGATTATTGAGCCAATAAAGTACATGAACTGAGCTTCTGAGTCTGAGGTAGCTCTCTTGCTGCCAACCTTTCACCCTGGAACCACAACAATGGTGAGACTCTTCCTGGTCATGCTAGATGGTTCTAAGGTAGGAGGAGGAGAGGCTGGAAACTGCAAACCAAGCTGATAAACTGCAATGTTTACATGCCCAGAGGACAAATTCAGGCACAGGGATATTCCTAAAACCTGTCTTAAGTTAATTCCTGCAAGTTTGGAAAATCTCGTGAGGCTTGTGTGTGCACATGTCTGGGTCACTCTAGGGCAGTTCAATTTCTCCTACGTTAACCTCCCTCTATGGCCTCCCACAGCTCCCCCAGAGTCAGCCCTTGACTCCAGATTGGCTCCTCATTTACCCACAAGTTCCAGGTCTTTGGGCCATCTGGCTATCCCCATTTTTTTTCTCATCTGGACCCCTTTCCTCCAGGGCTATAGGCAAGGCACAACACTTTCCCAAATATTCTCCTTTCCCTGTTGTTTCTCATTCAAGCAAAAACCACTTACAAGACAATTAAACATCTTTGCCATTAGTGACCACTAGGAAACACACAGAGTTTCAAATTATTCGAGAAATTTTGACAGAAAAAAATCAATTGTGGTTGTCTATGGTTTTCACTGAAATGGGAGTGGCCTGTCTTAGGAGTAAATCCCCCCGCACCCTCTGCACCCCCCACAGCAAAGAGCAGCTTCACAGCTTCATTTGGCCCCTTCCATCATGGAGAGAGCCACCACATCTCTCCCTTTACCCCCATCCATGCAGAGGTGGGTCCTAGAGGTGACCCATTAGGAGCCGTGGATATTAGCTAGTATTGATTTTTTGGCTTCACAGATGAAACTCCAAAATTTTGTCTTGAACTTTACTGATTCCTTTCTTCTTTATACAGGAAAAGTCAACTTGGGCTGTGAGTTCTCCCTTGAATCCTCTGTGGAAATTCCCACAACAGAATATTTGTGCCTTGGTTCAAGATAAGGATGAACACGTTTTATGGAACTGGTTTCCTTTGGGTCCCTCTCCTCCTTCTGGGACAGAGCAAGACTGAAAGATTTATGGAGTCAAATGTTTTCTTTTGCCTTAGAGTTACTAGGTGAATTTATTTTTCCCTCAACACAAGAAAACCCACTTTCTTATACGTAGTTCTTATGTTCTGTTTTTTATGACCTAAACATTTCCAATACCTCATCAAACAAAAGGACCTCAGAGGGAACAGGAGAACCAAGACCTAATAACAGTATTAGCAATAAATGGGAACTACATTGCCTTAATGAAATCACCCTGTACCAAATCAGCTTTCCTCAGCCATTATAACAATCTGTAAATAAGATGAATTTGTTTAGTTAATTTTTATAAGGTGTTCTTTTTCTCTCAATTTACAACAAGGAAGTGACTTTAATATTAACCCGATCTAACCATCAGTAAGTCATCTGCCAGAGTTAAAAACATGTTTGGCTCACTTGGTTATCTTCATAGTTGGAAAGGGACTATCTAAATAAAATATTTTCTTTTTAATTAAAAAATGTTTGGAAGATGTAACAAATACATACTATATACCATTCAAAGTGTTCAATAAAATAAAGAGTGAAAAGTGAACTTTCACTGACAAAGGACTGTTATCCAAAATATACAAACTCTTAAAACTCAACAATAATAAAATGAATGACCTGATTAAAAATGGTCAAAAGACCTGAATGGACACCTAACCAAAGAAAATATACAGATGGAAAATAAGCATATGACAAATAAGATGCTCAATATCATATGTCATCAGAGAATTGTAAATTAAAGCAACAAGAAGATACCACTACATACCTATTAGAATGGCCAAAATCTAAAACACCGACAACACCAGATGCTGGCAAGTATGTGGAGTAACAGGAACTCTCATTCAGTGTGGATGGGAATGCACAACCACTTTGAAAGACAGTTTGGCAGTTCTTACAAAACTATTAATAAACATACACTTACCATACAATCCAGCAATCATGCTCCTTGGTATTTAGCCAAGTATGTTGAAAACAGATCCACACTGAAACTTGCACATAAATGTTTACAGTAGCTTTATTCATAATTGCCATAACTCAGAAGCAATCAAGATGTCCTTCAGTAGGCAAATGGATAAACTGTGGTACATTCATACAATGGAACATTATTCAGCGCTAAAAAGAAATGAGCTTTCAAGCCATGGAAAGACATGAGGGGATCTTAAATGCATATTGCTAAGTGAAAGAAGCCAATCGGAAAAGGCTACATACTATATGATTCCAACTATATGACATTCTGAAAAAGGCAAAACTATGGAGACAATAAAAAGATCAGTGTTTGTCAAGGGTTAGAGAGGAGGAAGGGATAAATAGAGCATGAAGGATTTTTAGGGTTTCCTCCCTCTGTCCCCTGATAAAAATTCTTCAAATTAGTGTTTTTCTTCATAGGTCATTTTTATTTTCATTCAACAAATATTTATTATTGGATATAGGAAGAAAGAGAGAAAGAGAAGAGTCAAGGATGTTTCCAAGGTCTTTAGCTTGAGCAACTACAAGGATGGAGTTATTTCCTGAGATGGGAAAGACTGCTCTGGTGGTTTTGCACTGTGTCAACTTAGCCAAGCTGGTGCTATGTTTCCTAGAATTCCCTTCCCTCTGGACCTGTCCTCTGAATGACAAACTCATAACCTCATGTGTATGGTATGGTTCTGGGGTAGGGCTGGCCAAAAGAGAATTTTTCACGAGATCTGAAAGGCAGGATTGAAGCAGCAGCCATTATACTCTGAAGGTCAGTGTCCAGTGCTAGGCAACACTGCAGCTCACATATGTTGTCACTGATCTACTGCCTCACCCTGTTTGGAGCTGAGGGGTAGACAGTGGCTGGGCCCACAGCTCCCCAGCTCCCACTAGATCTCCTCCTTCTGCTTTTCTGAGCCCTTGGTCAGGTGCCTGTGCAGCTCCACTACAAAGGGAGCCAGTTCCTTCTGCAGGTCACCTGCATCATCAAGGTAGAGGTGATGAAAGTCAGATACAGGTTTGTCCTCGCTGGGTCCAGTTAGTCCTTGTGTGTTACAGGTGTTCCTTGCTCTCTCGTGCCTCATACTCAGCTTTTCTTCCTGCTGCTCTCTCTACTTACGTCTAGTGGCATGAGGCTCACCCCCAGATGCAGAGGCAACAGCCCTCCATAGACTTCTTCACCAGCTTTCCTTTGTTGCCCGTAATTAATGACTTTTCTCTGATCCTCCAACTGTCCCCTTCTACATATTTACTTCCCTACCTTTCTCATGATTTGTGGGGTCTTATCCCTGTAAATAAATACATTATTGTATATCACTTACAGTGATTTCAATTCCCTGATTGAACTCCACCGATACACTGCCAAAGGAGCAAATTTGGGTAGGTGATCAGGAATTCGGTTTGGACACGTTAAATTTAAAATTTCTATTCTGCAGCCAGGTGGAAATTTTGAATAGGAAGTTTGATATTATGAGTCTGTAGCTCAGGGGGGAGGTCCAGGCTGGAGATATAAATTTGGAAACCATTAGTGTGTAGATGGTACCTAAAGCTGTGAGACTGGGTGGAAGGACTGAGTGTAAACAGAGAAAAATGGTATAAGGTCAGAGTCCAGGGATGTTGTGACATTAAGGAAACAAAATAAAGTGTAGAGAACATACACTGAAAGAGCCAATACTGAATGAAGACCAAAGAAAAATTATTGAAATGAGCAAAGGTTCTCAATTGCTGAGTAAATCTAGAAAATTTGGAAACAGATATTGATCATTTACCAGGCAAATAAATAACAAATATTTTTAAAAATATACCTTCTAAAAATTGAATGATGTTTTTGTTTACAACTCTCCCATTGACCAGGTGCCGGGAGTTAGCTACGCTCCCAGCAAAAATGGGTCCCTTGGCAGGATTGTCGCAAGACATATGGAAATAATAGAAATAGAGAATAGAGAAATAACAGAGACACAGAGACAAAAGTATGGTTTAAAAAGATGGGGCAGTTAGGGGTCCTCCAGCATTCCTGTGAGCTCTGAGACCTCGAGTGAAGTCCTGCATCTTTATTGGTGCAGCGATTAGTTGTCAGTGGTAACAGATTTACATAATAACAGGTAGTTCGTTTAGGTTTAAAGTCTCCCCAAAAGCTTCTAGAGACCCTTAATTAACTCTATCTATATGAGCAAAGAGTTATAAAATTTTTCTAAGATAAACTTCTAAGTCCTAAGATAAAATTATCACTTAGCAGAAAGGCTAAAAAGAAAAATAGAGGCTATATATTTCTTTATCTAGTTTCTTGTTGATGGAGACAAGTGATCAGGAGTGAAGCAGGAACTGTCCCTTAGGCCAATTGTCTGTAGCTGCAGGTGACTGCCAGGTGGGCATTCTTTGATCAATTCTCAACCTGTGACCACATACAGAGCTTTGTCTTGCAGAAGCATCAGGTGCAAGCCTTCAGGTCTGAGATGAGCATCGCCATGCAAAAGCTCCTGATCAGTGAGATGCCCTCCTGAGGTGGGGCAGCTTTTGATCTGTGAACTAACATGTTCACATACTCCTTCAAGGCAAAGCCCTGCAAAACTCCTGAAATCTTTTATATCTTTTTCTTCCAACAGCCAGGGGCTCTCTTTATTGATCAGGTGCAATGGCAGATTTAGAGCACTAGCAAAATAATTCGGGGCCAGCCGTAACAGCAATTGCAGTAGAAACAAAAATACAATTTTAAAAATCACATCTATCATTTGAACCATCCTAAAAATTTATGGGTAAAGTATTTTGTGGTTTAGAGATTGCTGTTTTATTTCTCCAGACCCAGTTTTGTGATACCATAGGACGGTGGTTCTTAGGCAGAGAAAATTTTGCCTCCCGGAGACATTTTTGGTTATCATAAATGGGAAATATATATACAGTGCATGTATATACACACACACTCCTGGCATCTAGTGGGTAGAGGCCAGGATGCTATAAAAAAAATCCTACAAAGCACAGGACAGTCCCCACGACAAATGTGAACAATGCCGAGGTTGAGAAACCCTTACTTAGCGTATGGTTACTTATCTCAGGAGTAGAATGAAAGTCTTAACAAAACAGCAAAACCAGAACAAAATCCAATTTCGTTTATTTTTCAATGAAATGGTAAAAGGATGTGCAAATGGAAGAAAGGGAAGGGGGAATAGAGTTCGAGAAAAGGGAAGGGAGAAGATTAATATGCTGTGCAACACTTATGGGCTTTGAGAAGTTCTTAGATCCAATAAACGACTCTCAGCAGATGTGGAAGCACTGAATGACATAACAGGCTGTGGGAAGTGATCTTCACTCAATTGCACAATGCTACAATGTTCCCTGCAATTTGCTTTACTGTACCCGGGGCCTGATCACAGGGGAAATACATTAAATCTTAGAGTATGTGATGGAAGGTTAACGCAGGATATGTCCAACAGGCATAGTATCTTCACTTTCCCCAGTCTTTGTGCCCTGTAGTTAGAAACTCTCTGTTGGTCCCTCTAATTAACTACAGCAGGGAAGAGGTGGCAAAGACCTAGAACTCGACCTCAATGGGTATAGAACAAAATAGTTTGCTAATTGTAAATTAGGTCAATTATCTTGCAATAAATAGAATTCTCTTCTTGTATCATATCTTAGTCTGGCCATGACATTTTTCAGCTTCTGTTGTTCCCTGCTGAGTTGCAACCCTCCCTGAGGGCTGCAGGTGGAATTCTTATAATCGGCCAGCATGCTCATTATGGTGACCTGAAGGTTCAAAGAATGGGTTATACAAAGAGCGATGTTTAAAAACCTCATCATAGAAAAAATTAGCCAGGCATGGTGGCACGCACCTGTAGTCCCAGCTACTTGGGAGGCTGATGCAGGAGGGTCACTTGAGCCCAGGAGTTTGAGGTTGCTGTGAGCTAGGCTGATGCTATGGCACTCTAGCCCAGGTGACAGAGTAAGACTCTGTCTCAAAAAAAAGAAAAAAAAAACCCTCATGTTGTGGAAACAGCAGGCAACTAGGCAGCTCAAGTGAAGGGGATGGCCGAGCCATGATGAGCACTGCCAGGCGAACTAATGCACGCTGGAACACACACCCAAGTTAAAATCCTCCTACAGTGTGCCTGCGGCCCAGGCAGACTTGGGGTCTTCCCTCCCAGGACTCAAGAGTGGGTCACACCCTTCATTTTTGGCCTTGTCGGCTTTAATAACTGGAAAAAAATCTTACATGAACTTGCACATTTCACTTGGAAAAGACACAATTTCAATTCTCCATATGCTCGGATATATTACATAGCACATTATCTACATCATTAAGAATGAATGGCTGACTTCTCCCATTTCAGTTCTAAGAGCAGCAAATGCTGCCGGTGCCCTGCCCATCTCCCCGTAGTACTCACTATTCTGTGCACGCAGTCTTACT
>CAUYSK010030021.1:0-89773 GCA_963575035.1 Avahi laniger
AGAAAGCATGGGTAGCTATACTTATTTCACATAACATAACCTTTAAAATAGCAAAAATAAGAAAAGACAAAAATGGTCACTATATAATGGTGAAAGGGAAGATCCAACAAGAAGACTTAACAATTCTTAATATTTATGCACTCAACTCAGGAGCACCCAGATACATAAAGCAAACCCTGCTGATCTAAATAGCATGATAAACAATAACATCATAATATCTAGGGACTTCAACAACCCACTGAATGAACTGGACAGATCTTCTAAACAGAATATAAGCAGAGAAATAGTGGACTTAAACAGACTCTAGAACAAAAGGGTTTGACAGACCACTATAGAGCATTCCAGCCAAATAAAACCAAATACGCATTCTTCTCATCAGCTCATGGAAGTTTTTCCAAAGTTAATCACATACTAGGCAACAAATCAGACCTCAACAAATTCAAAAAAATAGAAATAATACCGTGTATCTTCTGAGATCATAGTGGTATAAAATTAAGCTCAATTCCAACAGAAATACACACCATTTCATAAAATCATGGAAATAAACAATTTATTGTTGAATGTCTAATGAATAAAGGAGGAAATACAGAGAGAAATCAAAACATTTTTCCAACTTAATAATAACAGGGACAAAAGTTATCAAAATCTGTGGAACTCAGCAAAAGCATTCCTGAGAGGAAATCTAATAGCATTAAATGCTCACATCCAAAAAGCAGAAAGCTCAAATATCAACAATCTAACAATCTGTCTCAAGGAATTTGAAAAGGAAGAGAAAATCAGCTCCAAACCTAGCAGAAGAAAAGAAATAACTAATATCAATGCAGAACTAAATGAAATTGAGAATAAAAGAATGGAAGATCAACAAAACCAAAAGCTGTTTTTTTGAAAAGATAAGCAAAATTGACAACCCCCTTGCCAGATTGACAAGAACTTGAGGGAAAGGATTCTAATAAACTCAATTAGAAATGAAAAAGGAGAGGTCACAATAGACACCACGGAAATACAAAATGCTATTTTTGTATACGATAAAAACCTATATGCCCCAAAACTAAATAAAATATGGAGGAAATGGACAAATTCCTGGAAATGTACAACATTGAGGAAGATGGTATCCTCCACAACTCATTCTACAAAGCCAACAATATGTTGTGGAATAATTTCTATAGTATAGGTATGAGTTATTTGATTGTTTGGTAGAACTCGGGTGTATAGCCATCTGGTTCAGGACTTTTCCTTTTTGGAAAGCTTTTAATTACTGATCCGAATTCTGTGCTTGATATTGGTCTGTTCAGGAATTCTACTTCCTCCTGTGTGAACTTAGGGAGGTTGTACTACAAGGCTATAGTAACTAAAACTGCATGGTACTGGCACAAGAACAGAGACACAGACTTTTGGAACAGGACTGAGAACCCAGAGGTGAAACCATCCACATATTGTCATCTAATCTTTGACAAAGCAGACAAAAATATACACTCAGGAAAAGAATCCTGCAGAGGACACCTTTGTCTGGGAACAATTCCTTGTTGTTTTTCTCAAGAACATGCCTGTGGCCTTGCACGCAAGTCCAGAGTGCCCTAACACTGCAAACAGGAGCGGCTAGAGAGTGTAGATGCAAACATCTGCTCACCAGAGACGAAACAACAAGGAACAGGGACGTGTTCAGTCGGGACAGTGTGGGAACAAAGAAATTGCAGTGGGACAGTTGCCAAACAGGCTGTGTTATAAATAAAGCAACTACAGCAAGAGCTTTTGCTGAAGTCTTATGCCATCTTTGTGTGTCTGTGTTCCTTTGTAGTGACTATAGTCATGTACCGTCTTTATGTGTGTCTGTGTCTTTTTGTCTCTGTGTTCATTCCTCGGCCCCAAGAAACGGGCCACATCAAATCCCTTTTCAATAAATGGTGTTGGGAAAACTGGATAGCTACATGTAGAAGATTGAAACTGTATCCCCACCTCTCACCTCTGACAAAAATCAATTCTAGATAGATAACAGACTTAAACCTAAGGCATGAAATCTTAAGAAAATATAGGGAAGACTCTTTCAGACATTGGTCTAGATAAAGTGTTTATGAAGTATTCCCCCAAAGCAATCACAGTAGCAATGAAAATAAATAAATGGAACCTGATCATATTAAAAAGCTTTTGTACAGCCAAGGAAATTATAATTAGAGTGAACAGACAGCATACAGAATGGAAAAAAATATTTGCTCTCTACACATCTGATAAAGGGCTGATAATAAGAATCTATCTAGAACTCAAAAAAGATCAACAACAAAAAATGAAACAACCCCATCAACAAATGGGCAAAGGACATGAACAGAAAATTTTCAAAAGAAGACAGAATAATGGCTAGCAAACATATAAAAAATACTCAACATCCCTAATCATTAAGGAATGCAAATAAAACCACAATGAGATATCATCTAACTGCAGGAAGATTGGCCTTTATCAAAAAATCCCAAAGCAACTAATGCTGGTGAGGATGTGGAGATATAGGAACACTCTTACACTGCTGGTGGGACTGAAAATTAGTGCAACCTTTGTGGAAAAGAATTTGGAGATATTTCAAAGAGCTGCAAGTGGAATTACCATTTGATCCAGCAATACCACCATTAGGCATTTACCCAAAGGAACAAAAGTCATTCTATAATAAAGACATCTGCACTTGAATGTTTATGGCAGCACAATTCATTATAGCAAGAATGTAGAAAAAACCCAAGTGCCTGTCAATTCATGAGTGGATTAATAAAATATGGTATATGTATACAATGGAATACTATTCAATTATAAGAAATGATTGTGATCTAGCACCTCTTATATTTTCCTGAATAGAGCTTGAGCCCATCCTCCCAAGTGAGGTATCACAAGACTGGAACAACAGGCACCACATGTACTCGCCATCAAACTGGCACTGACTGATCAACACGAAGGTGCTCACACAGTAGTAATATTTTTCGGGGGTGGGGGGATGGGGTAGGTAAACTCACAACTAATGGATGCGCTGAGCATTGTAGAGGGGGAAAGGGTACATCTCAAATTACGGTTGGGGTGTGGCAAAGTCATAACATGTAACCAAAATGTTTGTACCCCCTTAATTTCCTGAAATAAAAAAAATCTAAAAAAAAGGAATGGAGTTACCGAATACTATAGGCATTAGTCACATGTGACTATTTAAATTAGTTTTCTAAATTAATTAAAATTAAATAAAATTAAAACTTTACTTTCTCAATCACACCAGGCACGTGCCAACTGCTTGATAACCACATGTAACCTGTGGCTACTGCATTAGACAGCAGAAATATGGAACATTTCTGTCATTGCATAAAGTTCCATTAGACAGTGCTGGTAGAGACTCTAAGAGAATATCAAGCCTGCTAATAAATTATATTTCTGAATCTATAAAAAAAATATTGTTAAAATGTCCATACTACCAGAGCAATCTACAGATCAAGGCAATCCCTATCAAAATAACAGTGACGTTTTTCACAGAAATAGAGAAATCGAAAAAATAATCCTGAAATCTATATAGAGCTACAAAGGACCCACAATAGCCAAAGCCATCCTGAGCAAAAAGAACAAAATTGGAGGAATCATATTACCTTACTTCAAATTACACTACAAAGCTATAATTTGACCTCAAAAGCACAGGCAACCAAAGAAAAATGGACAAACAGGATCATATCAAGCTAAAAAGCTTATGCACGGCAAAGGAAACAATCAACAAATTGAAGAGGTAATCCACATAATAGTAGAAATAATTTAAAAATATCCATATTAAAAAGGAGTTAATACCCATAATATATAAGAATGCTGATTTCTCAGCTTTGCTCAGGTACAAAGTGACCATTTCCCACAATTGTAATAAGTTAACATTGTGAATTTGATCCCCCCTTGTGGGAAAAACTTTACAGTCTATGGAAAGGTACATACAAAATCTATTTCTGACTCACTTTTTCTGAGTACTGGTTGCAAGCTAGCCTGGTATGTATACCTCCTGTTGCCATAGCAAAAGCCTTTGCCTAGAAAAATTTTTAAAAGAATTTTTGAACTGTTAATTTTTGTATAGCAATTTATTTCAAAATGAACAAAATGGTTATTCTTAGAAGCTAAAGAGAATATCAAAACAATCTTATTTTTTGAAGTGTTACATATAATCGAATTTGCACTTAAGTAGAAAAATGTTTTCAGACCACTTAGATTATTTTTAAAATTTTGTTTATGAAAATATGCTTAGATATTAAATTTTTTAAACATTAAATGACTTTGTCGAGGGTACAGTCACATTGGTTGTATATCTAATATTCACATGCTATCAAACTAGTTAAGTAAATTCCTAAAATAAATTAGGCAAAAGTAAATGAGATATTAAAATAAATGTAACAAAATTGCAAGAAGTTTTCTATAACTTGCTTCCTTTGAAATTTCCCAGATTTATATCTTAGAAGTTCAATTTTTGCTATCTTACTGCTTTGAGCTTTTCTGCCCCTTGAGAAGATCTGAGATGATAACCCTCTCCTTCAACCTTTTCATAGGCTCCTGTAACTTTTTTTCTCCTGTCATTCTAGGTCTGCTGTTAAGGTCTGAGGCTGAAATGTCTCAAAAGCAATGTTTTTTCTCAGCTTCTAGCTGAATTGTTCAACATGGTTAAAAATCTTCCTGTGCTGTTACTGAGAGATGTGTATTTCTTCTCAAAGTATTAGTTTTCCAGTTTTTCATTTCCTTTATAATATAATGTTCACTCATGACCCTGGACACAGTTTTGTTATGACTGATAAACTCTGGTACCCTTTTCATGAGCTTTCACTTCCAAGTTGTCTAAACAGTTTTCCCAAAAGAATAAACAACTGTGCTAAAGAAGGTTTTTCTTTATCTTTTGGCAACTGGTGTAAGAAAAAAAATATTTTATATTTTATCAAAATAATTCCTATATTGTCTTTATTAGGTTTTTGATTACTTGAGAAAACTAAGCTTTAAAAAGTTAAAATTATTTTTTCTGTATCATATTTAAAATCTTCTGATTCTCATATTTGGTTAAGTGAATTGCTATTATTTTATACTAACCTGAGATTCTATTTTGATCAAGTGTTTTGAGCCTTTTAACATTTTTGACAAATGTCCACAAAATCCAGATAGTTTGAATGTTTAGCTACTTGTAAGCTTACATTTTCCTATCATTGTCAGAACCAGGCAGAACTTACAACCTTTTTGTTTAGAATGTTGTTTGATCATTCCGATACAAGAGTCTCTAAATCCTTAGCTCAAATGGTTTGAACAAATAAACATGTTTATGTTTTGTACCATTAATTCCTGAAAATCTGACAGTAGCTGAAGGCTTAAAAATAAGTTAATTTTATAACCTTGCTATTGGCATTTAACTTTTTCTCTTATGTTGCTTAAAGGGTTTTAAAGTTTGATAAATTCTTGTCCACTTTCATTCCCATCTGTCCCCAAACATTTAATTGGCTATAAGTCTTTTGAATTTAGGTCCTTTGGCCATAGCGTCCCACTGAAGGACAGGATGGAACCAAGGAGGTAGCCACACACCCCCAGCAACAAAGGGACAAAATAAAAGTTTGGCCATCGATGCTTCCTCTGGAAAATCTTGGCCAAAAGGTAAATGTAAACTAAAATACAATTCTAAGCACCTCCCCCACCAACTGAATGGAACCCCTCTTGGCCAAAGGGATTCTGAGTAAATAAAACTTAAAACTGAATTCCTGGCCATGAAGAGAGGGGAGGTAACATACATCTTATTATATCCCAATATTCTGTCAGTCAAAAAGAAAAAAAACCTGTAACCCAGAAATGCCACAAAACTTTCATTGGACCCCTTGACTTATATAAGCTTGACTATTAAAAATTAATGACTATCAACTTTTAATTTGTTTATTCAAGACAGGCAAGGAATTGGACTCAGGCTATTGACGTAACTTGCACCTTTTCTCTCTGAAAAATTTAATGTGGTAATATAAAGATGCCCCACTTGTCTGAGAGCAGTAGCTTCTGCTTATGATATTTTACAGAAAGCTGAAAAGATTATCCTTGGACAACTGATGATTGTTCACACCACGCACCCCTATTAGAACTAAAGGGATGCTTCTGGTTACTGGCAAGTGACCAAATGGGTAAACACAAGGCTCTATTTTTAGATAATCCTAATGTAACTCAGAAGCTGGTGTCTACCTTAAATCCAACCACCTTATTGCCTATAGACTCTCATTAAACATTCTACACTCCATGATTACATTCAGATTATTGACCAAATGTATTCTAGTCTCCAGGATTTGACGGATCAACCCCCTATCTGATCCACGTGAGGAGCTCTTTATCATGGAAGTAATATTACAAAACAGAGACAACACAAAGTAGGTATGCTATGGTTACCAGTCAAAGGGTAATTGAGGAACAAGCCCTACTCCTCTGGGACATCTAAAAACATACATCCTGTATGTCTAGTCTGTCCTTTGGGGATTTTCATTTGCTTGGCAAGACAACTCTGTAGCTAAGATCGTTCATACTATTGACTCTTCTGCTAACCTATCTCACTGTGGGATCAGCTACCAAAAACCGTTTTCACAAATGACTAGGGGAATTTGGGGATGGAAATTCCAACTCAGGAACACTGGTCCAATATTTCCTGGTAGGGATACCAGACAGGGTTGGGTACTTCTTTTCATATACTTTCCTATCTTGGTGGGGAGAGGGGCAACTCAGTGACATGTATTAAAATGTTTTGGTTACAGGTTCAACATGTTTGTCCTTCATATCCCAACCATATCCAATTTCAGCAGGAAGCAGCCAGAGAGATTGACAACCTTATTCCCTAAGATTGAGGAATGAACTAAAAAGAAGGGGGGAGTGTAACTGGCCCCTCATTGAAAAAATTTCAATAACCCTGTATAATCCTGTCCCTTAACTAACTACTTGATATTTTGAGTTGTTTCTCAGAAATGGAGGATTTTCTGCAAGATAAAGGAGCTGAGATTGTGAAGGTCCCTGGGAAGACTTTCTGATACCAAGAGTCACCATCTCCCACAACCTGCCCCAAAAGCATTTAGCCCCTTGCTAGTTATACCATGACCTATGTCATGGAATATGGTTCCCCCTTTAAAAGCCCATGATCTCCATTAGTCAGAGAGAGTATTTGAGGCAGCCTCTCCTGTTCTCTTCAGAAGATGTCTGCCATATTAAAAATTCCTTTCTTCCTTGGCAATCCTTGTTGTCTCAATAATTGGATCTTCGTTCAGTGAGCAACTGGATGTAGGCCAAAACGCCCTTGCAATTTCCACTACATTTTCTCAAATAGATTCCGAGTTTATTGTGGGCAGCAAAGAAATTAATTCATATTTCCCTCTCTAAGCTGTTCTTAGTTCATAGAAAGAAAGTGTTTAATGGATGGTTGGTGAATAAATTAGCAAAATTGGAAGGTCCTAAATAACACATTTAAAGTATTTGTTAACAGAAAAATCCTAAACTCTGTCAAATAATTTAAAGAGGTTTATTCTGACCTGAGTACATGTGATCATGGCCTGGAGGGCATGTTTTCAAAATATTCTGAGAAAATGTGCCTGCAATAACCAAGTTATACTCTGGTTTTATACATTCATGGGGACAGAAATTATGCATAAGATCATAAGTCAATATGTGGAAGGCATACATTGGTTTGACCCCAAAAGGCAGAATATCTCAAAGGGAGGAGTGGTTACAGGTTATAGGTGGGTTAAAGAGTCTTTGATTTGTAATTGGCTAAATAAATGAAGCTTTATATAAAGGCTTGGAATGTTTTAAGATAAGAAATTTCATTAATCAGAAACAAGTCATGGGACATTCACTGAAACTCAAGTGATATGTTAAGTAAATTGGGCCTACAGGTGTGGTTTAATCTTTGTCTTGCATGGCCTTAGACCTGCTAATGATTTAACATCTTATTGTGACAATGAATAATTCGAAAAGGGAGGGGGCATGTTGAGGTGTGTCTAACATTCCTTTTTCTCATGGCTGGCAACTCAGCTTTAAGGTTTTTCTGGGCTCCCCTTGGCCAAGAGGGGTCCATTCAGTTGTCTGTGGGCGGGGGGGAAGGATGTTATTTTAGTTCACATATTCTTGAAGAAAGAAATTCTTCTCTGGTCACTTTATAATTTTAATTGTTTGCTCAAAACTCCAAGTGGAATTGACATTCAGGATCTAATTGAAAATTTGGGAGAATATATTAAAACATGTATTACTGGTATTGCCCAGTAGAACAGTATGCCAATACATTCATCTACCAACTACAGTATAGTGCTAGACTATGTTATAAGATGTGATCAGACATTAGATATAATTAGCTAAGTATGGGTTTAACTTAAGACCCACTATTTACTAGTTGGGTGAATATGAATAAGTAATTTAATTTAGTAGAAACATTCAATTTCTTCATCTAAAAACAGAATAATAATATGAACAAATAATTGCATCAGTTAATAAGATATAGTATAATAATGCTTATTTTTCACACATTTCTTTTTAATTATTAACATGAGCATTTTCTCTGTTTTGGGTACCTTGGAGACTAAGTAATTTGCCTAATGTGGTGAAATGGTGTCAAAAAACTTAGACGAGGAAGTGCAAATCAATCTGACTCCATAATTCACATCTGTTAAATCTTCAGTATATTTGACTCAGATATATTAATTCCCAAAATTGGGTCTACTTAAAATACATTAGTGCTCCTAATTTTCTAAATTATAATACTCACATTATTTGGCACAAATTTTATATTTAATTTTTAAAACAGCCTACAAGTTTATATTTTTCATCTAGAACATTAAATATTTTATAGTAAAAAAATTTAACTTGTGAATAAAATAAACAAATAAATGACTGCTTTTACTTAATTCCATTATTTATTCCAGGATCGGTTCTACTTCGACACCAGATAATTAAGGGCATTTGATTCCTTTGGCAAAAATACAATTTAATAGTAATTAAGTAAATGCAACATGACAGGTAAACATTCAGTTTTAGCAAAGTGTTAACTGTTTTACAATTAGAAAAGTTTTTAAAAAGCCTATTTTTAACATCATTTTTTAATGGTAACACTTCAGTCCAGTTTCCTGAATTAATCAACATACGAGACACAATATTCAAGTAACTGGAGATTTTGAGGATTTTTGTTTTGTTTTGTTTCGCAGCATTGCAGAGTAATAATTAGGATTCACTGAATACTTAAATCTTAATTAAGAAAAAAGTAGATAATATGAATTAAAGCTTGTGTTAGGTAAACATATTTTATCCATGGATCTTTGGAGAATTTATATTGTTGCTGTAGGTGATATCCCACTTGATATATGACTATATATACACAATAACATGCTATACAAGTTTGTAACCTAGGAGCAAGAGGCTATACCATATAGCCTAATTGTGTAGTAGTCTATACCATCTATGTTTGTGTAAGTACACTCTATGATGTTTGCACAATGATAAAATTGCCTAAGAACATGTTTCTCAGAATGCATTCCCATCATTGAGCAATGCATGGCTGTATTATGACCATATCCCTCATACATCAGTATAAGCCCTAAGTTATAGAGGCTTAGAAAGAGTACTCTGTTACAACTAAGAAAACAAAGGTAGAAGTAAAATATTAATCAAAATATGGTAAAGGTCATATTGAGCAGACATATATTCATTGGAAGTATAAATTGCATGTTCCAAAAAAAAAATACAGAACACATGACTAGCTCAAAATATTGCCTTCAAACAGTACCATCCAATTGACTTTAAACTATAACTTATTGAATTTAAATTATATGCAACCTTAAATGTATTTTGTCCTTTAAATACTATCTATTTTCTTTTTTTTATGTGCAGCACTTCATGATGTCAAAGTGGTGTATTGTGAAAGTAAAAATCTTAAAACTTTGTTTACCAATCTAAAACTCTTTCTGATTCTATATACTCATGTTTACTTGCTGTGCTGATTTTATGTTCAGCACTAGATTTGGCATAAGTCCCCTATATTACTCAAACAACTCCACCTATTATTTCAATAGTTATTTGTTTCTTCAGAAATCTCTCTATGTAATATTTTAAAATTCTACCTGTAAAAGCCTGATAGATATAAGTGATCAATACTAGTATAAAATAGATTTTTTTCTTTTAGGATATTAGTAAAAAATCCCCCAAAACACACTGTTTATTCCACTAAAAGCATATACCCAACCAAACAAGTAGTAAAAACATTCAGAACGTTAATCTGTTTCTTTCTAATTTATTTTCAAAATAGGCAGATCCGAAAGAGCCCAGATGAATGATTTTATAGTTTTGTCTCTGGGTTATAGAATTTCTACTTAACTGTCTTCTTTTTTATTTAAAACAATTATTTTTCTTAAAATAAAATCAAATTCAATGCACAAAACTTATGTATATTATGGAAATATTAGAAAAATTAAAATAAAGTATATATAGTATAAAGAAACACCCTTTATTTTATTAGCCATCTATTTCAACAGTAACTACCTGCTGTATATTCCATTAGGATTTGTTTTATACAAATAGCAGTAAATGAATAGGTTGCTTGAAAACATGTTTCAACCTTAAGATACATTGTATCACTGTTTAAAAATAACTTTATTTAGCATAATATTTAATGGCTGAATCTATATAAGTGCATATTTATTTTAAATATGCTAAATTATTAGATGTATATGTTATTTCTCTATTATTATTTCACCTAACATTGTTACAACTAATTTTTTGCTAAGAAACCCAAAATATCTTCATAATATCTTCTTTAAAGTAGAAAATCTGGGTCAAAATGATGAATATTTTTCAAACTTTTCAAACATTTTACCCAATTGACCTCCAACATGGGTTTTAATTTTTCTTTGATTTAAATTGTAAACAAAGTCATTAAATATTTTACCTATAATTTGTATCTACATGTATATTGCATATTGCAAGGATTTTATATAAATACTCTTATTAAAGTTGTAAAAAAAAGTCCTTATGAGATAGATATTACTCTTATTCTCATTTTATGAAACTAAGACACAGAAAGTTTGAACAATTTGCCAGTGGTTTTGTTGTATTGTACTTGGAAATTGAGGGATTTGTGATTTAAATCTATGCAGGCTCAAGTGAGAGTTGATACTCTTATAGTATATACTTAGGCATATTTTTAAATGTATAAAATCTTCATCTATTAATATCATAAGCATATTTTAATAAGACAAAAATATTGATTTCAAAGCTACCAGAAATCACATACATTATTCCTAGAGTTCTGTGCTCTGTCTTCTACACTACACAATCTCTACACTAATTCTATATTTTGGAAAGAGAGAGCAAATATGTTGTGCTAGCTAGACATTACAGATATTTCTTCTCCACTACACTGAGAACTACTTAATGGTTGAAACCATTTGTGCTGATTATTCAATCAGTACTTATGCATGTTTTCATTCATTGATTCAATAAAAATGTATTTAACAAATGCTGTTTAACTTACAAGATGTTGGCACTGGGGATTAAATAGACTACCAGACAGAGAAACCCTCTGCATTTTCAGATCTTTTACTTTAGTGAAAATGACAAACCAACTAATAAATAGTTGAGTTACCCAAGCATATTCTTAGAACATACTAAATTGTCTTACCAAATAAGTTGATATCAACATAATTAGGAAATATTCTGGGTGTGGTGAAAGTTTGTTGACCAGATATTCAGACTAGGTGTTGACCTCATATCCAGTCTTCTGGCCATAAAATGGCGTCAATGTTAGACAATACAGCCAAGAAAAGATTCCCTAAACAGTACAGCTTTATCACAGTCCTACAGCATGTTAAGTAGCCCATATGAGGAAACGTAGGTATGAGTAGTCCACATCAAGGGACGAGAATGATAGCATTGAAAAGGCCACATAGCATCAAAGGAGGAATGTCAGCTTAGCTGTTAAAGTACATGCTAGGGATGGCCCAGGTTTTCTTCAAGGGTAAAGTCAAGGAAACAGAGTAGAAGTGAGCAGGTTAGTAGATCTGCATGTGAGTCTTATGATGTTAGAGATGCATGAACATCACTGCATTCCATTAATAATAGTAACGTCAGTCAAGCAATTGAATCAGCTCTGAAAAACTGGCCAGAGACAGCTCATGATTAGAGAATTAGAAATAAAGGAAAAAATTAATCCCTGTGTAAAAATATCTGGAAATAATCCTCCCTTAAAGTGATATTAAGATTCTTGTAAGTGTGTGAAAATGCTGTCAGGTATATTTGTAGTTGGTGGCCATGTTTTTCAATATGAGAATACAATTTAGGAAAACTTCAGTTTTCACTGAGATTTGCTGCATTACAAAAAAAGGAAAGAGGAAAAACTTCAATTGTTTCCTATATTTTGAGGAACCTCTATTAGTAACTTACATTACCCATCCCATTTTGCACTCTAAATTCATTTGAAAAATAATGTAAAAATATATGGGAAAAGCAAATAACTGCAATAATCTTTATATTTAATTAGAGATTGTACAAACATTTCCCCTGATTATAATAGAGTAATCTCCGTGGCTTAATATAAAATTCATTTTGCAGGAATAGATAACTCAGCTTCAAAAGTACAGATTGAAAATGTGGTACCTGAAGGTCCCATCATTCTAAAGTACTTTTTCATGATGTGTCTGTATTTAATAATAGTTCTCTGGAGACTCACAGCCCTTTTTGTGATTTACTGTGGTTATCCCTCACACCACCTGTGCATAATATTAATTAAGAACTGGGGAAACGGTGTTATAAAAATGAAGAATTTTCTTTGTCATGGGGTAAAACAAAAGCACTAGATAAGCTCTTTGTTCATCAAAGTTTGGTGATGCTCCAACTACTTGTCCCAAGGCTAGAGTTTTATATCTCCAACAGCTTGAAGCAGTAGAGCAGCTGAAAGATAAAGCTTGCAAGTGCAATAGTCAGCTTGAGTATATATTCATGTGTTTCTGTCCACTGGAACTAGCTGTTCTTAGAGACCCGAATGTGGTTCGTTCGTACATCCTTTCAATCTCAGGATCAAGGTTAACAGCATGGCCTAGCAAGATGGCATGCTAGCTGTTAATCTACCAAGCAGTCTATTAGTATTTGCGTCACTTTGCATTAACAGAATTTTTTTTTTATGTTCATCATGTATTTAACAACACTGACTTATAGATGGATGGATTTATAGATGAAATAAATGTTTTTTTTCTTTAATTCTCAAAAAGCAACCATTTTTAGAATTTTGTAAATTAATTTTTCGGCATGCACACCACATAAAATGAGCTTTTCCATGACAGATCATTACCGAGAATGAAGCTCCATCTTCCCACTATTTAAAAAATGGAAAAACTAAAATGGGGAGTCATTTAGAAGAAATTGTATCCAATTAAATTACGTTATTTATTACTAATGTTTTTACATGCTTCTGGGCATTTAAACATGTTAATCTTTCACACTGGAACAGTATTCATTATGTTCTATGTTGCTTTTAAAATTTCAAAACTAAAACATGATTTTTGTCACAATTCAAATAAAACTAAAATATATACAAATAGAAATAATCTTTTTCTTCCTCCCTTTAACTTCCCACCCCTTGGGTAATCAATATTAACAATTAGCTGTATAATTTTCTATTTTAATATGTATATACAAAAGTTCATTTATTTAATACACATGTTGGGATAAAAGAAGCCAAATTTACATTTTAACAAAATGGAATGGAACTATACAGAGCACCATGAAAAACTTTTCCAGTAAACATATCTAACTTATTTATTTTAATAGAAGTATAATATCCCATAATTTATTATCGATAGCATTTTCTGTTGCTTTATACTCAGATTTGTAACAATGCTATAAAATAAACCATATGTGTGTGTATTTGTGTATGTATATATTTTTGCTTACTTTTGTTTATTTCTGTAGGTTTGATTGCCAGATAACAATTGATTGATTAAAAGCACACTTATTTTAACCAATACTTTCAAAATTATTGCTTAATGGATACCTACCTAGTTGTTATACAGTATGATGAAAATTCTGGGAAATTGTAGTGATTGTTGCACTACATCATGAATGTAATTATGCCACTGAATCACGTATTTAAAATGGTTACAATGTCAAATTTTATGATATATAGATATATATTTTACCATGATAAAAGTCTATATGCAAAAAGGTACATATATTTTAACTATTACTTTCAAATAATTTCAAATTTACTGAAGCAATTCACATTTCTACCAGCATGGCTCAGGAAATTTCATTTCTTCATATAGACTGCAGCACTGGGATAAATTTCAACAATGCGTAGCAATGTCTTTTAAAGAATTTATGCTCAGAGCTACAAAAGCCAAGCAAAGATGACCTACACATAGTGCTCATTTGGTAGGGTTGCTCCAAGATGGGTCAACCCTTGGTCTTTTTTATCGTGAAGCACAATTGCAAAGCAAGCCAGATAAAACCCGATGTCATAACTAGATGACAAGGATGCACTAAAAGGAATATCAGCTATCAGTATATTTATGTGTTGTTTTCTACGGAAACTGTCATAATGATCTCTTTATTTTTCAGAACCTAGCCTTAGCTTCTGTAAAACACTCCCTTAGACTTGATAAAATTTGAAATCTCCATCACATAGAAGTCCAGGTAGGCAAACAACAAATACCAGGAACTTATTTTGCTTGTGTCTTGTGGCTTGTCCATTCTTAACATGGGGTTTCCATTTCATCATCCACAAAAATGTTCTAATTTCCCCATTAGTCCCACCTTCCGGCAAACAGAAAAAGGAAAGTAAGGCAAGAGTGGGGTGCGCCACTTCTCTTGAAAGGTGGGGCCCAGAAATTGCACATATCCCATTTTTGCTTACATCTCATTAGTTAAAAATTTTACCACATGCACAATTATCTGTAAAGGAGACTATATAATTGTATATTTATGTATATTTTAGACAGTGGAGAAGGAAAGGTTGTGTAGCCATGTAAAAAGCTCATAATTATTTTTCCCAGAAAAGCAAAGGCTAACTTTGGAGTAAGAATACCAGGCAGCAAGTCCTAGCTCCACAAGTGCATCTTGGGAAATCTACTTAACCTATGTGTGCTTCAATTTTATCATATCAGATATCACTTCCCTGTAAACATTTATGACACCATCTCTCTTTCTTTGGTCCCTTCTCTTGTTGTCTTTGACAGAACTCCATTAGCCAGTTTTTATATAACTCCAATCTCAATCATCTTTTAAAGAGAGTGTAGAAACAGAAAAGGGAAGATATCCAATATTTTAATTCCAAGGCACACTAGAAAATAGCAGTGAGGAAAAAAAAAAAAACCACAAAGGAATCAGCAGGAGAGATTATAGACTTACAAACAGTGCAGTAGGTAAGAAAAAAGTAGTTATGCTATCCCAGTGATCAGGTGAGGAAAGAGTAGGAAGAAGGAATGAGTGGTCAAGTTTGTTAAATACTCATGACGGTCGGGGATGAGATCACATTAGATGAAAATGATTTGACAATTGGGAAGTCATGATGACCTTGATAATAGCAACAGCAACAAAGCAGAGGAAACACTGACTGCAATAGAGTGAGTTCTAGGGAATGGGAGAAGCAACATGCAGACGGTAAATACATGGTGCTTTCGAGCCATTCTGCTTTAAAGAAGAGCTGATTGATTCAAGCTGTGGGCAAATGTGGATAGAATGCAAGTTTGTCTTTTCTTTTTTAAAAAATGGGAGACAATACATAATTTGCTGATAAAAATGTTCCTTATAGAGACAAATGTGGAGGTTATAGTGACATGAAATCTTCAAATGTACAAGAAAAAATGGCATGCTATGCACAAGTAGGTGCATTGGCCTCAAATAATAACAAAAGCAATGTCTATAAACACTTTTCGTAAGAGACAGCACTAAAAGTTTAGCAAGTAAAAAGAGGCTTGAATTTGAATCTCTTCACATTCTCCCGGTTCCTCATCCTCCAAAATAAAAACTTAAGATCAACAAGGAGCTCAAACAAACCAGATTTCACTGGAGTTCCCTCTGCTGTCTCAAACCTGTTGAGAGTAAAAAGTAGAGAAGAAGAGACTTATAACAGCTATAGTTAAGAAAAGGAGAGAGGCCCGGAAGACACAGGTAAGGCATGGAGGGTAAAACGTTAGCAGAGGGAGAGAAAACCCAACAGTAAATGGCAAAATACTACACACAGATCTATAACCTGGCAGCTCACAGCACCCGCTGTAAGGAAGGGGATTGAAAATGGAAAAGACTGATAGGGCAGACTCAAAGTAAAATCAGATGACTACATGAGGATAGGGACTCCTTAGCATGTGGTTGCAAAGAGCAAAACTGAATAAAAGGAAACATTAAGCATCATGAAGAAACAGAAGTGGAGTGGTGGAGTGGGAGAAGATATGAAAACCTCTTCCTTCTCCCACCACTAACACCAACACCCTAATTTACAGAAGCTGAGGTTCACCATCCTGCCAGAAGAGGGCAGTCATGAGCTAGCCATCCAGTCCACAAAACGCCTTGAAATAAAAAACAAATACTCTCCATACACAGCTGCGTCAGAAGAAAACAGAAAAGGCAAATCAAAACAAATCAAAAGAAAATTCTATCCCAGCCCCTTACAACACACATACACATGAAGCAGAAGAAAACTGAAATTCAATACTCCAAACCGGATTAAATGACCTAAACGAACATTGAGGAACAAAACAAATTTATATGCAGTTATAATTATTAATGCAGCCTTCATTCAAAGAGGTTTTTCCCTTTTGTGTCTTGTCATTTTGGTTTATCAACTCATTAATTAGAGTTTAATTTTAGAAATCCTGACAGGCCTTGTTTGAGGGTATATCTTTTTAGAGTAAATTTCCTTCTCCTTTAACCAGCTATCAATCTAAGATTCTGTAATTCTTAATTTAATTTCTTGGACATGTTCTGACCACACAGCTAGAGTACATTCAAACTCATTCTTATTTTCATAATGGCTGTGATTGACATTCTTCTGCATAGTATCTTTTTTTTCTTTCTGACCTAGAAAAGATGGATAGATATTTTACATAGGGCCTTACTAAGTTAAAATTGAAGTATGGTGTTTTACAAAACTATGTAAAAATTCATGTGAAAAGTACATGTAGACAGGGTATGTGTGTATGTGTGCGTGTTAACAAATCAGTCAAAATTTTTTTTGGTTACCTGAAAGGTTTTTTTCTTTTTTCTTTTGGAGACGGGGTCTCACTGTGTTGCCTGGGCATGAGTGCAGTGGCATGATCACAGTTCACAGCAACATCAAACTCCTGGGCTCAGGTGATCCTCCTGCCTCAGCCTCCCAAGTAGCTATGACTACAGGCATGTGCCACGATGCCTGACTAATTTTTTCTATTTTTTGTAGAGATGGGATCTCATCACTGTGTTACTCAGGCTGGTCTCAAACTCCTGAGCTCAGCAATCCTCCTGCCTCAGCCTCCCAGAGTGCTAGGAATTACAGGTGTGAGCTTCCATGTCAGCCCATGAAGCAATTTTTTAATTATAATAATAAGCAATGAGTTAAAAACAAATTAATAAAATGATTTCACATATATTTTAATTATTTAAGTGGTATAATAGATAATCATTTCCTATATTCTAAATTTCAGGTGGACTGGATCAGTATCAGATGTTTCAATTGCTTCTTATAAACAAACTCAGGAGAAAATCATGGTTCTAGAGAAGCTAATAGATAAAATATACCGAAGCACTGTTGGCTTTTCAGATATCAAGTGATTCTTTGGTGTCATAAATTTACTAAGTAGAAGCTTTGACACTGAAAAATGGTCAAATAGTGCTGACATTAAACTCTTATAGGTGAAAATTACTTGTTCTTTGAATTAGAAATTTTAGAACAATAGATTTTTTTTGGATATTGCTAGTATATTCCAACAACATTTCATATCAAAGTTTCACACAAAACAAATTTTTTATATTCTTTGAAAATTTTCAATTCCAAGAAGAATAATTATACAAACCATATCTTTCTAGACCTTATCAATCTGGTTTACAAACAACCGCACAATAATATCAGTGCTCGGGTTAAGGTTTAATAATGGAGTAATGATGTTTTATTAATGTTAACTATGAAAATATAAAATCTTACTGCCGTAAATCATTGAAAAAGCTGTCAGAGCACATTTCTGAAATAAGAGGCACAACCAGGAGGTCAAAACTGAAGAGATGTAATAGCCTTCAGGCAAGATGCTATTAGATTGAAGCAAATTGAAGATTTCATAGAAATGGTCACATCAACCTTAGATGAAATTATAGGAAAAGTTTAGTAGATGTGAGTCAGGATATTGGTGACAAATCAAAATGGATACCAGATCATCAGAACAGGGTCCCTGTATCCCTTCTGTACCAGACATAAATGCTTCATTTGTTGTTCTTAGGGAAGATGGGGATGTACCAAAGCAAGGATTTGGAAGGTAAAGGTGATTAAGATGGGCCAACTACTAGAGAAGTTCTGGGCATCCACTATTTGCAAACTGGTATAGTAAGAAGTGTTTCAATATTTTAACAGATCAGATAGCTTTTCCAGTGTTTATCAACTAAACATATGCCATTACAAAAGCTTAAGTTTCTCTGCAAGGGTATGTAAGAAAGAAAGAAATGGTTGCTTCCAGGAGAGAAGGCTAGGAAACAGGTTTTGAAAAAAATATCACTTTTGTACTCTGAGGATTTTTATGGATGTTCACATATTACCTATCCAAATGTAAATAGCTTTGTCAATTAAAATCACAAAAACATTTGACATTGATTTCAAATGTAAAAAAGAACATCATCAACGTCATAAGCAATAAGAGTCAACAGGTGGTTCAGTTCATTCTGATGGGGTTCCAGCTCATGTTTGTAGATTTCACCTTAATCATCATCTTCCCTTCCTGACTGCCTGTCAGTAGACTTCAAGCCCCCGCGTCAGAGGAGGAGATGACAGTCCTTAACTAGCTTAACTAGCTCGCATGGTTGGATAAGCCAGTGTCCTGTAACAACATATGCATAGTCATACAAAGTGATTTAATGGACATGGCAGACTCAGAAAGGGGAGGATAGAAAGGGAGTTCAGGATGAAAAAATACCTACCGGGTAAACTGTATACTCTTCAGGTGAAGGGTATATTAAAAGGCTAGACTTTTCCACTATGCGATTCACCTGGGCAACAAAAAACACTGTATCCCCTAAAGCCACTTAAATAAAAAATGAAAATAATGAAAAAGGATGAAAAAAAATTAATCTCTATCAGACTTTAACGTCTTCACCACAAAGATTGACTCAGAATGATTCATAAATCTAAAAATAAAATGCAAAACTATAAAACTCTTAGAAGATAACATAAGAGGAAATCTTCATCATCGTGGGTATGACAATAATTTTTTAGATACAGCACCAAGACATGATTGATGAAAGGCATAAGTGACAAGCTGGAATTCCTAAAAATTAAAAACTACTATATAAAAGACAATGTCAAAAAATGAGAAGACAAAGTACAGACTGGGAGAAAATATTATTTGCCAAAGGTACATCTGAAAAAGGACCTTTATCCAAAATATAGATAACATTCTTAAAACTCAGCAGTAAGAAAATGAACAACCCTATTAAAAATGAGCAAAATACCTAAATGGATACCTTACCAAAGAAGATATACAGATGTCAGGAAAGCATAGAGAAAGATAATCAACATCATATGTCATCAGGGAATTGAAAATTAAAATAACAATGAGATATCACTATTTAGCTATTAGAATGGCCAAAATCACCACCAAATGCTAGCAGGGATATAGAACGGGAACTCTCATTTTTGTGTTTGTCAGACTGCAGAGTGGTACAGCCTCTTTGAAAGACAATTTGGCAGTTTCTTATAACACTATATACATTCTTATCATATGATTCAGCAATCAAGTTGCTTGGTATTTACTCAAATAAATTGAAAGCTTATATCCACACAAAAACCTACAGACTGACGTTTATAGAAGCTTTTTTATTCATAATTGCCAAAACTTGGAAGCAACCAAGATGTCCTCCAGTAGGTGAATGGATAAATAAACAGGTACATCTAGACAATGGAATATTATTCAGTGGTAAGATGAGCTATCAAACCATGAAAAGACATGGAGGAAACTTAAATTTATTAACATATTACTAAGTGAAAGAGGACAATTTGAAAAGGCTAAATATTATATGATTCCAACTACAGGCAAACTTCAGAGATATTGGGGGTTTGGTTCCAGACTATCACGATAAAGGGAGCAACACAAATTTTTGGCTTTCCAGTATATATGTATACATGTGTGTGTGTGTATATACATATATGGAATATATATATTCCATATTCCATTCCATATATATGGAATATATATATTATATATATTTCCATTCCATATATACATATAGAATATATATATACTGGAATATATATACTATATATTATATATTTTATTTATATATATTTATATATATTTCATATATATAAAATTTATGTTTACAATCTTCTGTAGTTTATTAAGTATACAATAGCTTATGTCTAAAAAATGTATATACCTTAGTTAAAATGTATTTTATTGCTAAAAAATGCTAACAATCATCTGAGCATTCAGGTAGTTGTGATCCTTTACTTAGTCAGCTTATTTCATTAAAGTCAAACATTCTTGTAAGTATCTCACTGAGCAATCTGGGTAACGTGAGGCAAAATAATAGCACATAGCATAGCTTTATTTTTCCTGTGATACTGGGTATTTTATTTTTCTGCTGTTTAATGCCATTCTACAAAACCAAATATCATTTATTTTCACTTTAAGGATTAATAGACCCTATTTTTAAGGTATAAAAAAACCTAGGATAATAGAAAATAAGTTGCAATCTCTCATTAGGTTTAATAAACATTCACTCTTCTCCCTTAACTGGGCTTAGAAAGGATGGATATGGCTTGTTTTATTCTCTTTGTACTTTCTCTCCAACTCCATCTACCCAGCTGACTTAGATTGCTTAGAGACCTTAGGGCAAGTAGCAGAAAGAAAGGAAGTAAAAACTCTCATTTGAAGTTTAAAGTTACAGTGTTAAGGATTTATAAAACTCTAAAATTGCTCATTCCATCTGTCTTTGTCCATTTTTGCTGCTACAACAGAATACCTGAAATTGAGTAATTTATAAGGAACAACAATTTATTGGCTCTGGGTTCTGGAGTCTGGGAAGTTCAAGATCAAGGGACCACATCTTGTGGGGACCTTCTTGCTGCATCCTAACACGGCAGAAAGCATGACATGGTGAGAGAGAGAGCAAAAGAGGGCCAAACTCACTTTTATAACAAACCCACTACCTTCCTAAGGAGCCCCTTCCAAGATAATGACATTAAATCAGCAGAGCCATCATGACCTAGTCACCTGTCAAAGGTCCCATCTCTTAATACTATTGCATTAGGAATTAAGTTTCCAACACATGAAATTTGAGGGACACGTTTAAACCATAGCATCATCCAAAACACACACACACACACACACACACACACAACATACGCACACACAAAACATGCACATACACGCACGTGTGCAACATAAACACATGAGCGTGCGCAACATACACACACACAAAACATGCACGTACACACACACTCACACACACCCCAGTCTCCTGCTTATTTTTAAAATAAGAAGCATAAAAGCTTACCATCTCATTCTGCTAAATCTGGCATGCAATCCTTGGTTACGTGCTTGATTTAACGTCTTAGCCAAGACCTCACTTCACATTATGTTTTTTATATGTTCCTGGGGTTTGAGGTTTACAGGAGAAAATACCTTTCCTAAACTACTTCATCCTTAGTCTTTGTATCCTGATTTTACTTATAATTAGATCCAACTCTTATAAACTCCCAAACAGAAAAGATTAGTCTTGGCAGGTCATTTTCGATTTAAAAGACTCAGCAAGCCTGAACCTTGATTATTCACCATCTCTAATTGTTTTGACTCAGGCATGATATTAATCCTTTCATCCCTAAAGCACTCTTAAATTATCAGTGAGTAGATACAAAAGTTTATCTTCATCAATCTTTGATTCTTTTCTGACACATTCTAAAAGGTGTTAGATTTTCCATTCTTTCTATAAACATTCTATACACAATGTGAACCCAAAAGACATAGAGTTATTTGTTTAGTGGCTTTGCTTTGGCATAATTTTTTCCCTTCCAGTGGGATTTAACTGGAAATTAATCTTGGAAAAGAAGAGCTGGAAAACATAAGAAACACTTTGCAAACTTTCAAATTTTACCTTGAAAGCTTATAAATGATTTTCTAACATCATTATATTTGGGAAAATTGGAACTATTTTAACAGGCTTTTAGATTATTCAGGGATTCTAGATTAATAATACATAATTTGGTGGAAAGAACACAGGTTTGGAATTGGACAAAGTTTCTAATTCTGGTCCAACAGCTTTCTAGCTTTGTTATCTGGGCAAAATCATACCTCTCAAGGTCTCAAATTCTAATTTGTAAACAATCTACATTTTAGAGCTATTAGGAAGTTGGAAGTACTGTAAGCTACTGTAGCGCACATCTGTAATGATACCTCCTTCACTTATTCACCCTTCCTCATTTCATAGAAGTCTGATATTACACAAATATCCACACTCCTCCACAAAGCAATGTGGTTTGGGGAAGTGCCTACATATTCCAAGCTTTAGGAGTAGTTTCTAATTAGTCTAATTTAATCATAACACTCCAATATAGCTTGCCGGTGACTGATCTAAGTCTAGACGTACTATCTTATACTGGGCAGTGAATATGAAAAGCAATCTACAGAAGAGTTATGGGAAGAGTTTCCTTCCTCCTAAGTGTGATACTCTATTAATAACATTTTATTTCCAGATATGTTTTAATATCTGGATGTAATGCCTAGAGGTACTACAGCCATCTTGCTATGAGCCTACAGAAAATACCAAACCGAAAATGGCAGAAAGATGCTAGAATCCTTCCTGTCATCATTGATCATTGGATTAACCATTGTTGGAACCACAACATCTTTATACTTTTTGTTACGGGGATAATAAATTTTCCTTGAGTTTAAATTGAATAAAAATTTATTGTTACTTAAGAACAAAACCATCCTCATCAATACAATGGTTATCACAGTGTTTGATAGATGTTACTGTCCTTATTCTATATCATTTATCCCTTGAAGTGTTACACAAATTATATCTGAAATTATTCTGCTTGATTTTAACCTAAGTGTTGTATAGAAAACAACTGGTTTGATCAACTGCTTAACCTGTTGAATCTGCAGGAGAAACTGACAGCCATTGCTAATTATGTGCCAATTTCACTCTCATGTAAAAAATAATATTAGCATAACTTGGCTAGAAACCTCAGAGTATAGAAGTGAGATGAGAAATCACTTTATCTTGTCCTTTAAAATATAACTCTTTTATGTTTTCTGTGTAGATATTTTGTAAAATATTTTTACAAGTTGATATTCATTAGTTCAAACTGAAAAAAAATTAAGTATTTCATTACTCTATTAAAATCAATAGAATGTGTGAAATAAAATGTAGCATATTTAAGGATCAAAAAATGCATATTTCATTCTTACAGTAAAGAAAAATTAAAGGAAATATTTAAGAGGCAATGAGGGGAAGGGTGCATCGATTATCTTCCTATCTTGTCTAGAAAATATACTCAAAGAGTTAATTCAGTTTGTACATAATGAACTGTGTAACTAAAATATGAGTTGTTTACATGAGTAGAGGAAAAAGGCAAGAGGAGAAACTTAACTCTAAGACAATTCAAAAGCTTTTCTTTGATTAAACTGGGAACATTCAGAAAAACAAGAAGAAGAAGAAGAAACTCTTTCCAAAGAAAAAACACCCTTGACAGATGAAAAAATTTATTTCCATGGATTTTTAACATCAGGCTGCCCTGAATAAGTCCTGAGGAGTTATTTTTTACTTTGTTAAGAAAAATAGGGTAAATAACAAAAGAGCATTCTAATTAAGGACTGGGAATTTTAAAAATGATCTGGATAGGTTGATGACAGTTAAGAACCTTATCCTCATTTGAATTCTTTTAACAATTACTCTCTGAACCATATTTATGGTATTTATTTTTAACTGTGCTCCTTTGCATTTTTTTGTGTACCTCTTTTATCAATTCTGGTGTATTATAAATTTAAATAGCTGGGATATAGCCTCCATCCTTGCTTTTCCTGTTTTTTCTTGACACAGAAATGTTCATAAATGGTAGGCTTTGATAAATTTCTTAGATGAGTGAAGGATAAAAAGGAACTATAATTTACAATTTTGCTTACTTTAAATACCAATCTTTATAATCTCTTTCTCTTCTGCTAGTGTTGACATGTTTTGTAAGAAAAAAATCATAATTGGAAAATCATCCTAATAGCCTGTAATATCATGGCATACTATATGTATACACTCAAAAGCACAAGGTTAGCAAAAAAGTCAACATCTGGTAGTACTGTACCCTATTTGCTGGTAAATTTTTGAGAATAAATAACTTTTAATGTCCTGAATTAGAACTCTAAAGCAGTGAAAAATTATTTATACTTTCACGACTGCCCCAAATCCAATGAGAGAAACCTTTATTTTGATCCAAAATTGTGATTTTATCCATTCCGATGGATAAAATATGAAAACAGTTGTTAAATAAATAGCACATACACTCACACAAAGACTGATATATACATTCTTCTCCAGCACATATGGAACTTTCTTTAGGATAAACAACAGCATAAAAAATCCTTAGTAAATGGAAAAAGATGAAATCATATAAAGTATGCTTCTATATTTCAATACAATTAAATTGTAAATCAGTAATAATAAAATTTGGGAAATTCACAAATATGTAGAAATTAAACAAAACCCTAAATAAACATTGGGATAAATAAGAAATCCCAAAGGGAATTAGATGGAATGAAATGAATAAAATGAGAATGCAGCATGCCAAATTTCTGGGATGCTAATGAAGCAATGTATAAAGAAAAATTTGTACTTTCAAAGGCCTATGCTAAGAAAGAAGATGGATCTCAATAAATAACATAGCATTCCACCTTCAGAAACGAATGAAAGAGCAGTAAACTAAATCCAAAGTAAACATACGAAATGAAATAATAGATTAGTGTGGAAATAAAGAATAGAAAAAGATCAACAAAACATAAGTCGGTTCTTTGAAAAATTGAACAATATTGACAAACCATAGCTAGATTAACAAAGGCAAAAAGAGAAAATATCTGAATGGTAAAGAAAAGGAAAACAGAAAAAAAGGAACATCATTATCAACTTTACTACAATAGAAAAGATTGTAAGAGGATACTACGAACAACTATATGCCAACAAACTAATTTAAAACTTACATAAAATGAAAACAGTTCTTAGAAAAAAAAAACCTGCTTTGCTAGTTTTGTGTTGCTGCTATAAAAAATTATCACTACAAATTTATTACCTTACAATTCTCGAGGTCAGAAGAATAAACTGGTTTTGCTTGGCTAACTTCAAGGTGTTCACAGGGCTGTGTTCCTTCTAGATACTATAGAGCAGCACCAGGAACCCATTTCTTGAAAGACAATTTTTCCACAGACCAGAGTTTTGGGGACGTGATGGTTTCTGGATGATTCAAGTGCATTGCATTTATTATACAGTCAAATCTCTCTGCTAATGATAATCTGTATTTGCAGCCGCTCCCCAGCACAAGCATCGCTGCCTCAGCTCCACCTCAGATCATCAGCATTAGAGTCTCATAAGAAGCACTCAACCTAGATCCCTCACATGCACAGTTTACAGTAGGGTTTGCCCTCCTAGGAGAATCTAATGGCTCCGCTGATCTGACAGAAGGTGGAGTTTATGCAGTGATGCTGGTGATGGAGAGCTAGATTGACAAAGGCAAAAAGAGAAAATATCTGAATGGTAAAGAAAAAGAAAACAGAAAATAAAAATCTGTAAATACAGATTAAGCTTTGCTCACTGGCCCGCTGCTCACCTCCTGCTGTGCAGTCTGGTTCCTAACAGGCCATGGACCAGTACCAGTCTGCAGTTCAGGGACTGGGAACCACAGCTATAAAGGAAAATTTATTCCCCAACCTTTGCTATCTTCTAAATGCTGTCTGCATTTCTTAGCTAAGTTGCCCCATTCTGTATCTTGAAGGACAGTAGCATAGCATCTTTCAATCTTTCTCTGACTATGACTCCTGGTTCCATCATCATAACTCCTCATCTGACTTTCCTGTTTCCTTTCCCTAATAAAGTCCCTCGTAATAACTTTGGTCTTATCTGGATAATCCAGAAAAATCTCTCCATCTCAAGGTTCTTAATCACATCTGCGTTGTTTTGCCAAGTTACAGGGAAGAGGATATGAACATTTTTAGAAAACCATTATTCTGCCTATCAAAACTAAGATTATCTTTTAGAAAATGGAAAATTTAAATATACCTATAGCAGGTAAAGAGATTGAATTATTAATTAATTTCTCTCCAAAAAACTCAGGCTCAGATGGTTTCACAAATGCTTGGTGAATTACACCAGGCATTTAAAGAAGAATTAAGACTAATCCTTCACAAACTCTTTCAAAATTAGAAAAACTCCTTATTAATAGAATAAAGGGCAAAACCACACAATCATCTAAGTAGACACAGAAAAGGCATTTGCCAAAAACACAAAATCCTTTCATGATGAAAATATTAAACAGACTAAGAGTAGAAAAAAATTTCTTCAGGCTGATAAAAGGAGTTTACAAAAAAATCCATAGCTAACATCACACTTAACAGTGAAAGACTTAACCTTTTCTGCTGCAATGAGGAACAAAACAAGTCTATACACTTGCATTACTTTCATGAAACACTGTAATAAAGATACTAGCTAGGTTACTTAGCCAGAAAAATAAATTTTAAACATCAATATTGGAAGATAAATAAAATTAGCTCAAATTCAGAGAACATAATTTTTTATATAGAAAATCTTAAGGAATATATTAAAATTATTAGAACTGAAAAACAAGTTCAGCTAGATGGCTGGGTACGAGATCAATAACAAATATATATTTTTTTCATACACTAGCAGTGAATATTTCAAAAATGAAATTAAGAAATAATTCAATTTATAATGATATTTAAACAAAAAAGCACTTAAGTGTAAAGTTTTTAAAAAAGCACGAGTTGTACATTAAAAACCACAAAATATTGTTTAAAAGAAATTAAAGAATGTTTTATGAAAAAATATCCTATGTTCATGAACCATAGACTTAATAATAGGTCTACAGATTCAACAAATGCAATACCCATTAAAATCCCTGCTGGATTTGTGGGGGCCAGGCTTGTGAAAGAAATTGATATGATCCTAAAATTTATAATTAAATGAATCGAACTCAGAATAACACCAAATAATCTTGGAAAAGAACAAAGATGAATGAAATAGAACTCTCAATATCAAAAATTATTACAAAGCTACAGTAATCAAGACAATGTGGTACTAGAATGATAGACGTATCAATCACTAAAATAGTATTGTGAGTTCAAAATAAACCATTTCATTTATCGTCAGTTGATTTTCAATTTTGAACATCAAGAAAATTCAACAGAGAAAGAATAGTCCTATCAACAAATGGTGCTGAAAACACTGGATATCACCATGCAAAAGAATGAATTTAATTCCTACCTTATGTCATACAAAAAAATTAATTCAAAAGGAGCCATAGATTTAAATATGAGCTAAGACTATAAAACACTGAGATGAAAACATAGGAATAAAACTTTATCATTTTGGGTTAGACAATGGTTTTTTAGATTCAACACTAAAAGCATAAGTAACAAAGAAAAGATAAACTAAATTAATTTTGTGAATCAAAGGAACATCATCAAGACAATGAAAAGATAGCCTATAGAGTGTGAGAAAATATTTGAAGTCATGTATTAAATAAGGGAATAGTATCCAGAGTACATTGCATGAATCCTGATTTAAACATGAGAGAAGGATCTCAATAGATATTTCTCCAAAGAAGACATAAAACTGCCAATAAGCATAGGAGGAAATACTCAACATTATTGGTTATTAGAGAAATGCAAATCAAAACCACAACAAAATGCCACACTCACTAGGATGACTAAATTAAAAAGGATAGTCATAACAAGTATTGGCTGGAGGTTGTCAAAATTGTAAATCTCATGCATTTGACACTTTAAGTGGCTTAATTATATATGTGAATTTTATCTCAATAAAACTGCAAAACAACAGTACACAGAATTTAAATGTATTATTCTTCAACTTCATTTTATATCAACCAAAAAAAAAAAGTCATGTAAACACAAACCATATATTAAAACCAAGAAATTAGCCTTAGTACAATGTTATCAACTAAAGCACGATATTATCAGATAACGTACAGGACTAATTCAGATTTTATACATGTTTCCACTAATTTCTTTTTTCTTTCTGTTTGAGGGTCTAATCCAGGATCCCTCAATGAGCTTAGTTGTCCTTCCATCTGTGATAGCTCTCTAGTTCTTTTATTACTTAGACAACTTTGAAGAGTAACTGGTCAGTTATTGCAGAATATCCCAGTTTGGGTTTTTGTGATGTTTTCTCATGCCTAGATTGAATTATGCATCATGAAGAAGGATACCACAGAGATGATGTGCTTATGTCAGGAAGCTATGTAATAAATACATGATTTATCACTGGTTATGTTAATCTTTATCACTTGGCTAAAGTGCATTAAGGTTACTCTGAATGTTCTAAAATTACATAGTGGTGATGGTTGCAGAACTTTGTGAATATACTGAAAAAAATTCCATTGTAAACATTAAATGGATGAATTTATGTTATGTGAATTATATCTAATAAAACTGCTGAAACCATGGAAATATAGGTCTTAAGGAAAATTCTCTCAGTAGAGACAGCTGTAAGAGTACACTTAGGTATTCACTTTGCAGGGAAGAGAAAAAGACCTGAGTTATAGAAATACACATGCTTCCTTGACAGTAATGGATGGCCTAAACAGGTGTTCATGAACTTTGAGAAAACAAGATTAGAAGATCACAGAAAATTGTTTGGGGACAGTTCTAAAGGAGAAGGCACTAAGTATGTGGATCCGTGGAGGAAGCAGCTGTCATTCTGGTAGGAAGACTATCTCAGATTTATCTAGCTGTTGCTGATAGATATATACTACTCACCACCACATCTTCAAAAAAATAAAGTACAGTAGTTAACATTTCAAGTTATCATCCTAGACTAGATTTTAGATCTGAATAAATATCTCCAGAAGTTGGTTAACAGAACCTGTATTTTAAATTTTCAGTACTAGGAAATGGTCAGCTGATGCATGGGCCGATGTTTGGGAACCTGTGCCTTATATTTACTGAAATTTATTCATCAGTTCCTATCCTAATTTCCCTCTTCAGGATAGATTTTAATTGTAGATATTTGGAGGGCTCCAATGTATTAAACTATGATGGTGAGAACTGTTAACAATACTCAGTGACGTTTGAATAATAGTAAGTTGGGACTATTACCACTTAAGTTCAGGAATGTACTTCTATTAATATAGGTAAGTATGGGCCACTCCTGAGAGTCTATTATGAAGAAGCTATTTCATTTTCAGCCAGGAAACCATACATGGTTTGGATCTATATTTGAACCAAACTCTTGTGCTCTTTTCTTGTTAGCCACGGAGAACCACTTGGGGAAAATTGGTAAAAATGAAAGATAAGCATCAGTGCAACAGACGCAGGTGCCATTTGTACAAGTATATTATTCATACCATCTGGACCATCTGGGGTTCAATCAGAAGTATGCCATTTCTGTCTTGTGGTGGATTGCTTCTCGACCCACTCAACCTTATGTTTTTTTAAGGATGGGAAGCTCCAGTCACATCAACATTTGTTGTTGCATGACCAGATGCTCAATGTTGCTGAGGTTTCAATATTGTATCAGGAGTGATCTTTTTTTTTTAACAGTTTGATCAAAAGAACATAACCTTGCTTTTTAAAGCTAAGTATTTGTTCAGAAACCTTTCCTGCTCAGGGCTCCATTTCCATCTGGCAGTTTCTGAGCTACCAAATAAATGAGTCTAAGAAGAATTGCACTTGAGTAATCATTGCTTCCAAAAATCCAGAAAAGCACAATAATCACTGTGAATCTTTCTTACCGGTAGTGACTGCTAGATATATTAATTTGCTTTTATTTCATAAGGGATACCCTGGTACTCCCCAGATTATTAGACTCCTAAATCTTTAACAATGTGTCAAGAGTCTGTTGGATCACATGACACAAGTGTCAGAGAAGTTTATATCCAAGCTTGCACAGTTTTGGAGCCATCTCTTTCTCTGAGCTCCATTGAAAATGGCAGCCTTCTGAGTTACCCACTGAGGTAGGCTGAATAATGGCTCCCTGAAGATGTCTATGTTTTACTCCATGGGACCTGTGATTATGTTACATTACAAGCCAAAGGAACTTTAGACATCCTTCAAATAATCTTCACCTTGCAATGAGGAAATTATCCTGCATTATCTAGGTGGACCGATACAATCACAATCCTTGTAAGAAGGAGGCAGCAAAATTCAAATCAGTAGTAGAAGTTATAATGATGAAGTCAAGAGAAGTCAGGAATGGGAGTAGCTAAGGAATGCAAGTTGACTTGAAAACCTTGAAAAAGTGAAGAAAACAGCATCTCCCCTTAAAAGCTCCAGACAGAACCAATCCTACTGACACCTTGACTTTAACCCAGTGAAAATTATTTTGGGTCACTAACTGTAAGATAATAAACATGTGTTGTTTAAACTACTAGATTTGTGGTAATTTGTTATAGTAGCAATAGGAAACTAATACACCTATGAAACTGATTGGAGGTTGATTTCTAAATAAAGTAGAAACTGATCTCTGAAACTCTAAGAGGACTACTGAAATTGTGTTTCTTTTCTGATGTTACCTTGGAGGGAATATCTTGGAATGCTCAGATCTTTGGGTACCTAAAACTTTATCTAAAGTGAAATGTCTCTAAATTCCCTGGTATGTACTCAAGAATATCTGGAGTACTTGCCATTTTGTGCTTTCAATATACTAGACCAGTGAAACATTCTTGGTAAATGTCAAGACAATTATGATTCCTTTGAACTATATAGTGACAAAAAGCAAGAGACATAGCTTACCCTTTGGCAAAATGTACATATATACATGTATATCACTCTACATCCCAGATGAATGTAAGCAGCTTTTGATATCTTTTCCAATAGAAATTAAAAAGAAAAACACATTTACCAGTGAAATAGCCACATATTATGCATAAAGGACACGGACGTGTAATATTTTAAAATAAAGTTACACCTCCTCCACAACAGCTGTGGTTGGAGCTACCCCTTAGTTACTCACATTAGATATTCATGTGTTTGCCAATATCCACCATGATTCAACTATTCTTTTTTTATTTTATTTTATTTCAGAGTATTATAGGGGTATGAACATTTTGATTACATAAATTGTTTTTGTACAGTTTGAGTCAAAGTTACAAGTGTGCCCACCACCCAGATAGAGGGCATTGTACCCTTTAGGTGTGGATTTAGTCATCCCACCCTCCCCTCTCCCACCTGCTTGATTTCCAATGAGTTTTATTTCCATAATGTTCACATAAGTGTTGTTCGATTAGTTCCAAGTTACCGGTGAATACATGTGGTGTTTGTTTTTCTATTCTTGTGATACTTCACTTAGAAGAATGATCTCCGAGTCCAACCAGTTAATATAAGAGGATGAGGAGAGATAGGAACATTTATACACTATCGGTGGGACTGAAAACTAGTACAACCTCTATGGAAAGTAGTATAGAAATAGCTCAAAGAACTAAAAGTAGACTTATCACTTGATCTAGCAATCCCACTACTGGGCATGTATCCAAAGGAAAAAAACACATTTTCTGAAAAAGACACTTGCACCTGAATGTTTATAGCAGTACATTTCACAATTGCAAAGATGTGGAAACAACCCAAGTGTTTATCAATACGTGAGCAGATTAATAAAATGTGGTATAAGTATGCCATGGAGTACTACTCAAATATTCTTTGCAGGTGTCAGGACAGTGAATTAAAAAAGGAATCTGGGGTCCAGCACCCTTGTATCTGTTAGGTGTCTGAGTTTGTTACCAATCTCTGACGTGCCATTTGGGATACATTATTGGTTCTGACTTACCATGTCGACTATGTGGAGAGTACAGATTCAGCACTTCCACTTAACCTCTTCTACCCTGAAGACTCTTTAAGCTCAGGTCAAGGTCTCATAGGAAGATACTGCCAACTATGAAGAATATATAGGTCCAGTTATGCACCCCTAAACAGGGGAAATAACCCCTATTGGATAAAATTGGTTCAATTTTCAATTTATCACTTGGTCTCTAATCACTTCTGTATTCCCAACGAACCATATATTCTTTTTACTTGATATAAGTGTCAATTAAAATTTGTTATTTCACCTCTGTATCTAAGCTGATTATTTCATTTTTCACAGTGTATAGTAATGGAAAGATCAGGATGGATATATTGCATATATTAATACTTGCAGTGCTATTTCAGAGTTCCTCCCCTTGGGAACTTGACCTCATCTTTAAATCACCTTCTAAAAGTGAGAATTGACTCAGGTCTAAAAACTTTATGAGGTAATATGATTTTTCATTATGGTATCCAACAACAATCTTCTGCTTGTCACAAAAAAGTAATTTATACAAATTTACTCAACTATTAATAAAGGGACAAGGTTTGCATTCTAGCAGTCTAAATTTAAAACTTCAGATTCAAAGCACTATACTATACTGCTTTTCCAATAAGAGAAACATCAAATAAGCAAAAACAGAAAACATTTAATGTATTCACTGGGGTATTGGGAAATTATACTAACACAAATACGCTACCATAATTATGTAGTGATTAAAAATAATAATATAGTTCTAAATTTGCTGATTAGTAAAGATGTTCAAACAGATATTTCAGTAATGAGAGTTGGGGCAAAAAGGTAAAGGGTATAATAAGCCCATGTTCATAAATATGCATAATCACATGTATATGTGTAAATATACGGAATCTACTATATTTGATGATAATTGTACATTATTTTATTAAAAGTTTGTACAGCAAAAAAGAGTGAGACATATTGTAGGTCATTCATCAACAGAATATGCTTTTAAGATGGGGAAAGTAATGGATTTAAGGAGAAGAGAAAGAATGAGTCAATATAAAGGAAGCTTTCAAAGATGCAATAATCACAATAAAATAATGAGAAGTCATTACATGTGAAGTATGTTGTCTCAGTATTGTGCATATAACAACTTAATTCTTCTTCATAATAACCACATTAAAGAAGATCTTGTCATTATTTACCAGTTAGGAAACTGAGGATCAAAAAGAATGAGTAACTTACTCAGGCACTGTATTTCATGAGCCCATGTTTTGGTCTATTCTAGCCTCCTAGAGTACACTGTTTCCTCTACCTATAAGAGAAAGAAATGGAAAAAAAAAAGCATTTATGTTTACATGCTTCAGCAATGCCAACTCTTCACTCTCAAAATCCAAATATATCATTCCCACCTGTAATTTAATACATCATTGAAAAAATTATTATAGACTCTTTACAGTATTTTATTGAAAGGCTATCAGCAAAATTATTTTAAATATTCACTTATCTTGGACCATCAGACATCACACCAAATGCTATTAATAATTAAAGATATCTTTACAATGCTATTAATTACAAACTGGTATTTAGACATGCCTTAAAAAAACAGTTTTAAATAAAATGCTTTAGGTGGGTGACTTAGATGCGAACCATCATTAAAAAGATCAAACACATAGTATCACAGAAAGAAGTTCTAAAATTACACACTTTGGAAATCAATGTTGGATTTCACTTTGCTTCCTAGACTTAAGAACAGCAGTTTCTGTCTTTAGATTGCTGTAATTAGCACTAGCCTCAGATGCTCATTTACACCTTTGGCAGTCAAAGATGGGAAATTTGACTTTCACTGATGGTGTGTTATAATCGCACCAGCTTGGAGATTTTTCTTCCTTCTAATTTTTGTTGATAACATTCACAGCAACCTTTCTAAAAAGTCAAAGTACATTTCTCTTGAGTTAAATGCTTGAACTCACAGAGCCTTAGGAGTGCATGGAAAATTCATAATAATATTTTAATTGTTTGCCTTTTGTTTTTTTACTTTTTGTTGGTCTCACATAGACAAATAATAAGAACAAAAACCAAACAAAAAAAATAAAATAATACATGGCTGGAGAAGTTTCCTCACATGTATATAACGTAAGAATTTCCCAAAAATGCAGACTGTTATAAAATAAAAAAGCATGAAGACCTGCAGCAAAATTCAAAGAAACCTCACTACAGTATGATAAATACAAAATTTAGCATTAATTATGTCAATATTATACCTTATACAAGAGAATTTAGTTATCAAACTTCAGTTTCAACTACAAACCAAGCTATATAGTATTCCTACTCTGAAAAGTTAGGGTAAAATGTATAGATCCACTCACTGACAAAATGTATGTTTTATCAGTATGTACAAATGTGTTTAATATATGTGCAAATATATGTTTAATATTTATTCCTTTTCCCTTCTTAACCACCATGACCATAATCATCTCTTGTTAATTCTTAAAGGTCAATTTCTGTGTTTTTAATATAACTATACAATCCTTCCAGTAGTGGGTATATGTATTTGATTTGTACCAAAATAATTCTGTCTTTTAACAAGCATGATCATTAATCTTGTATTGGAATGCATTGTGTATATTCAAGGTGGCTTTCGTGGAAGTAAATAATTGTAAATGCTGATTCTCAAAAATAAAAGACTTGTTACTTAGAATAGCAGTGGATGATCAAGAGAAGCTGGGTTATAAGACTAGCAGAAAGAACCAGTGATATCTTGAGCAGACAGCATATTGCTGGCTTATTTTCCAGGTACAGGAAATAGATCATGGTTTTCTATTACAGATCACAAAGACTCTCAAACCTGAAATGAGACCAAAATGTAATAATGATTTCCACTCTCTGAACGTTTTCTCTGACGCTTTCACCTAAAGATAGTTCAAGTGATAAGCCCTTTATTTTCCTCTTTGATAAACGAATGTCGTGGTGGGGAAGAAAAGAAACTAAGATACTGCTTGCTGTTTTGATTCTGATTCTAGCCATTTTTCTATTTTGTCAACTAAATTGCAGAAATCATTCAGATTTAATTTCTGCTCCTTATTGTATTGCATTTTTTTCTCAGCCCCTCAAGAGTAAAGTTTCTTTGGTATTATTATATTGTTGTTATTATTACCATCTGTCCTACAGAAAAGCAAGTATCAGAATGAATATTTAGTTTCTTAGGAAGCCAGAAAGGGACTTAAAAATAGCTGAGACTCTTAAAAATGAAGTAGTCCTGGTAAGTCACTATAGAGTGAGTTATCGCTTGGGTTGTAGCATGGCAGAGTGAGAATAATTAGATGTGTGGATACTACACTTTGAAAGCAGTCTAAATATTAGAAAAATGTTAGGGACAAGTTACAGGAAGGGACTGAAGACTGTAAATAGAAACAAGAAGCTATGAGAATTCTGACTGTATTTATGAATTATCTACAGGAGAAAGAAGATAAAAACATGGCGCCCAAAAAAAGGCGGCTTTCCATCAATAACATATATGAAAATTATATTAAAGTATGGAGGACACATAAGCAAGCATGAAAGAGTGACATCAGTCTTTGAGAAAAATATAAAGAAAATACATCATGAGATAATCTCTTGTTTCTTGTTGTATTCTTTTTTTTAGCATTTATAATTGCTTTGTTTGTTTTATTTGCTTGCTGTTTAGCTGTGTTCAGAGTAAGAAACTTACAGCATAAAAGGGTCTACTGTTCTAAACTGATTATTCAACCTTGAATGAATATAAAGTGAAAAGGAAATCCAATTTATATTTAACTTCTTTATTCTCTAGCAAGTGAACAGCAACACTTTAAAGATTATTGGGTTCTTGTATACTCCTGGATAGAGCTGGAACACATTCTACTAAGTGAGGTATCCCAAGAATGGAAAGACAAGCACCGCATGTACTTACCATCAAAGTGGTATTAACGTATCACCACATAAGTGCCCATACAAGAATAACATTTATTGGAGGTCGGGCCGGGGGAAGGGACGAGGGGGGAGGAGGGGACGGGTATATGCATACACAAAGAGTGTGATGCTTACCATCTGGGGGATGGACACACTGGAAGCTCGGACTTGGCAGGGGAGGAAGGACAAGGGCAACATACGTAACTAAACATATGCACCCCCATAATATGCTGAAATTAAAAAAAAAGAAATCAAGTAAAGAACTGAAATATTTTTAATAACCTCTTGGCCACTGTTTTAGATACGCCTAGTTTTCTACAATGAAATTGCCACTGTGAATATCCCATTTGGAGTTTTAATAATATTGCAAGGTGGGGCAGTGGAAAGAACTTTGGTTTTAGAGTCTGGGCTCTTGGTGGGGTGTGGACCCTCTCAGCCTCCATGTGCTTATCTGTAGGGTGGGAGTCATCATTCCTGCCTGTTAGTTGGGGCTCTCCAGAGACCTGGACAAGTGGGATATATTCAGCGAGAGTGATTTATTTTAATGAATTGGAGGCTAGCAAGCCTGAAATTTGTGGGGCAAGCCAGAAGGCTGGGAATTCTGGTAAGATTTGATGTTGCAGTCTTGAGTACAGATTCTACAAGGCAGCAGGCTGGAAGCTCAAGCAAGTTATTATATTGCAGTCTTAGGGAATATTCCTTCTTCTTCAGGAAAGCTCACTCTTTGTTCTTAAAGTTTTCAACTGATTGGGTGAGGCCCACCCACATTGTGGTGGGTAATCTGCTTCACTTTAACTCAGCTGATTGTAAATGTTAATCCTGTCTTTACAGCAATGTCTAGACTAGTGTTTGACCAAACAACTGATCACAATAGTCTAACCAAGGTGACACATAAAATTAACCGTCGCACTGCCCTTCTGCCTTATGAGTTGTTAGGAAGGCATCATTCTTACATATTTTGTTAATTTCTTTACTTGTAGCACTTATGTAGTACCTGGTACACAATATGCACAAAATCTATACTTAGTGAATGTACAATGTGATAGCATTTTGAAACTATGAACAAGTGTACATGCTAGGATCAACCACTGTGGTTCTGGAAAATACGTATCTTTTTGAACATACGCACTAAAGTCTCACCCAGTTACACCTTAAACTCACCATTAGACTAATACCTTAGCCCAACAATTCTACTTCCAGAAATAATTTCCGCAGATAAACTCACACAGATGCAAATTGATTTAGGGACAAGCTTATTTATTGCAATGTGGTTTGCAAAAACAAAAATTGAAGACAACCCAAATGCCCATCAATATGGAAGTTGGCTAAATGAACTCAACAGAATTTAAAGGAATAAAGAAGCTCTTTACATCCTGATGTGGAAAGATCTACAAGATAGATATACCATTAAGTAATAAAAGCAAGGAGCATAACAGCAAGGATAGAATGATACCAATTGTATAAAAGAGAGAAAAAAGGGATATATAAAAGATATAAATATATTCTTATACACAAATATATTCATGTATTATATGTATCTTTAAAGGTACCTAGGAAATTAATCATATTGGAGAGAGGAATTTGGTGTCCGAGAGATGGGACTGGAAATGAGACCTTTTACTACAAAGCCACTTACATCTTCGTAATTTTGAACCACATAAGTATATCACCAAAAAAATATTAATTTTTTTAAAAGAAATGAGTTCATTTAGTACTTGATATTTTAGAAAAACAAGCAAACAACAAACAAATGGGGGTTTTTTTGTTTTGTTTTGTTTTGTTTTACTTTTTTCTAAACATACTTCTACCTGGTTTTGAACCGCATGTCATCTCTTCTGGAGTCTGAGAATGACTATCTCACGGGATGAGAGGTATTGAGAAAACCAATACAGGCTCAATTTTGATAAGAGGAAGACTTAAATTTTAGATTTTGGGATTGATGTTTGGCTTGTAACAGATGCTTCTCTTGAGGAAGGAAAGAAAGATAGAGAGCAGAGAGTTAGCTCAGAGGAATATTCCAGGAAATTGATCTGAGTCAGAAGCAGCAGGAAAAGTTTTTTGAGAAAACAAGTGAAACACATTGGCCCAAACATAGCAACAGTGCGAAAAAAGAAAATAATTCCCAGTTATTTAGTTGAAAGACAAAATTCCAATGCTTATACTGCAGGCAGCCCATCAGAACTAAAGCAAGCAAACTAGGAAAAGACGTTAGATGACATTTTAAATGGTATAACCTTAGAAAACCAAGCTTGCAGACTTACAGCTCTCAGTTGGCCAGAGGTTGGCAATTCAATCTATAAACCCAAACCAATTCTTCATCTCTTTCCAATCCCTGGCGTCTGCTTTCTAATGCTTCAGCAACTCTCTCAAGCTTGGGAGGAAGCAAAAACAGAAAGCTCACAATAGTTCAGTTAGGAATTTGGATTATTAGAGCTTTTTTTTCCTCCTTCTGCCAGTAAATTGAAATTTTCCTAGATCACATTCTCTACTATTTGCCAACTATGTGGTCTATTTCTTGCTGTGTCAGTCAGGATATGCTAGGATATGCAGCAGTAATGCACAATCCCCAAATCTTAGAAGCTTGAAAAAACAATGGTTTATTTCTCAATCCTGCAAAGTATACCCCAGGTTCTGGCACCCTCTTGGCAGACGTCTTTTGGGTAACACCACCATATCACAACCTACTCGCACGGTCACTGCAGGAGGGGAAGAGAGAATATGGAGAATCACACACCCGCACTCAAATACTTTCACCTGGAAGTGCCCTTACTCCTCCTCCACTCACATTGTATTGACCAAAAAATTCACATAGAATGTCCATCTTCAAAGGGGACAAGTACAATCTTACTGTGTGCCTGCAGATGGACAGAAGGAAATATTGTCTTCCACACTTGCTCTGCTCCTAAGCATAAGAAGCCTTGTTATTATTTGATTTTACATTGGATTTTCAATCCCCAGTACATGAGAGAGTTCTGTCCTGATGTGTGGGGATAAGAGTGTCTAAATGAATTAACTTGTGAGACATAAGTTTGGCCAGCCTTGCCCTGCCTCTTCTCTAACATAATCTACTTTTTAAAAATTCTGCTTCATACACCAAGGTGACCCTAAGGACTCTATTAGTGGTAGACATTCAATAGGGATCCATTTTCATGAGCCATTCTCATTCCTTTCATCACTCTTCCTTGTAAGTAGTGCCAAAAATCTGTAAAATTAGAAAATCATTTGTTATCTTGGAGCCAAGTTTTAGAATGTCTAAGTTGATAAAGCCCTTAGAAAATACTTCCAACTCACCCACTGCACATTACAGATGAGAAACTTGAAGTCCAGAAATGGAAATGACTTGCCCAAAATTACAAAGTTAATGCATGGGGGGTGTTTTAAGCCAGTAAATGTGTATTGATTTGTCACACAGCAATAGAAACTTAACACAAAGTTGTAATCTTCCAAGAGTACTCATATTATTATTAAGACCTAAAGCACTAAAAAGCTATAAAAAGATCTTGGCATGCCACAGTCACTTCCATATGTAACTCAAAATATAACATTATTTTTTGAAATTACACATAGCTTACATGTATGGCATAATTAAAATGAGTTCCTTAGATTTTCTGATTACAAAAATCTGGATATTTTCATCAAAATAAAACTTTTCTCACACTGAACTTCAATTGGACTTTAGATCAAATGGACCTAAAAGACATGTGCAGAACATTCTACCCAACAACTACTGAAAATACATTTTTTTTTAAGCTAAGTCTCACTCTGCTGCCCAGGCTAGAGTGCCAGTATATACATTCTTCTCATTAGCACATGGAACACTCTCCAAGATAGACCATGTGTTAAGCCACTCAAGAAGGCTCAACAAATCTTTAAGAACTGAAATCATATCAAGTATCTTCTCAGACCACAGTGGTATAAAACTAGAAATCAATTCCAAGAGGAACTTCAGAAACTATACGAACACATGGAAATTAATCAACATGCTCCCAAATAATCATTGGGTCAAAAAAGAAATTAAGATGGAAATCTAAAAATGTTTTGAAATGAATGAAAACGAAGGCAAAACATGTCGAAACCTGTAGGATATAGCAAAAGCAGCGCTAAGAAGGAATTTTCTAGCACTAATGTCTGCATCAAAAGAGTAGCAAGGTCACAAATTAACAACCTAATGTTACACCTCATATAACTAGAAAAACAATAATGAACAAAGCCCAAAGCTAGCAAAAGATAGAAATAACAAAGATCAGAGCAGAACTAAATGAAATAGAAACCCAAAGCAATACAAAAGATCAATGAAACAAAAAGTTGGTTCTTCAAAAAGACAAATAAAATTGATAAACCACTAGCTAAATAACTAAAAAAAGAAGAGATAAGATTCAAATAAACAAAATAGAAGTGAAAAGGGAGACATTACAACTGATACCTCAGAAATACAAAAGATCATCAGAGAACATTGTGAATAACTATATGTGACAAACTAGAAAACCTAGAAAAATGGATAAATTCCTGGAAACATATAACCCCCAAGATTGAACCAGGAAGTAATAGAAATCCTGAACAGACCAATAATGAGTAGTGAGATTGAATCAGTAACAAAAAAATCTTTCAACAAAAAAAAGCTCAGGACCAAATGAATTCACAGCCAAATTATACCAAACCTACAAAGAAGAGCTAATATCAATCCTCTGAAAACTGTTTCAAAAAATCAAGGGAAGAGAATGCTCCCTAACTCATTCTGCGATTCCAGTATCACACTGATACCAAAACTAAACAAAGAAACAACAAAAAAAGAAAACTTCATATCAATATCCCTGATGAACACAAAAGTAAAAATCCTCAACAAAAAAATAGCAAACCAAATCCAACAGCATATCAAAAAAATAATACACCATGATCAAGTGGGTTTTAAACCAAAGATACAAGGAAGGTTTAATATACACAAATCTATAAAGAAAAAAATACACAAATCTATAAATGTGATTCATCACATAAACAAAATTAAGGGCAAAAACTATATGATCATCTAAACAAATGAAGGAAAAACATTCAATAAAATTCAGCATCTCTTCATGATGAAAAATCCTCAACAAACTAAGCATAGAAAGAGCATACCACAAAATAAAAAAGGACATATATGACAACCCCACAGCAAATGTCATACTTAATGGGGAAAAATTGAAAGTATTCCCTTTAAGAACTGGAACAAGACAAGGATACCCACTTTCACCACTCCTGTTCAACATAGTACTCATAGTACTAGAAGTCCTAGCCAGAGTAATCAGGAAAGAAAAAGAAATAAAAGGCAAACAAATTGAGAAACAGGAAGTCAAATTATCTGTTCATTGATGATATGATCTTACATTTAAAAAACCCTAAAAACTCTACCAAAAAAAAAAACTCTTAGATATGATAAATAAATTTAGTAAGGTTTTAGGATGTAAAATCAACATAAAAAATAAATAATGTTTCTATACACCAATAACAATCTAGCCAAGAACCAAATCTAGAAGGCAATCCTATTTGTTATACAATAATAACAAAAAAAAACTACCTAGGAATATATTTAACCAAGAAGGTGAAAAATCTCTCACAAGGAAAACATTCTGATGAAAATAATTGTAAATGACACAAACAAACAGAAAAACATACGTTGCTCACAGATCAGAAGAATTAATATCATTAAAATGACCATATGGCCCAAAGAAATCTATAGATTCAATGCAACTGCTGTCAAAATGCCAGTGTCATTTTTCAGAGAATTAGAAAACAATCCTAAAATATCAAAAAGAATCCAAATAGCCAAAGCAATTCTAAGCAAAAAGAACAAAGCTAGAGGCATTATGTTTTCTGACTTCAAATTATACTACAATGCTATAGTAACCAAAACAGCATAGTACTCTATAAAAATAGACATATAGAACAATAGAACAGAGTAGACTACCCAAAAATAAAGCCACATACTTACAGCCAACCGATTTTTGGTAAAGTCAACAAGCACATACACTGTGGAAAAGACACCCTTTTCAGTAAATGGTGCTGGAAAAATTGGATTGTCGCATGCATAAAAATGAAACTGGACTCCTATCTCTCACCTTATACAAAAATTAACTCAAGATGGATTAAAGACTTAAACGTAAGATCTGAAATTACAAAAATACTAGATGAAAACCCATGGAAAACTCTTCTAGACTTTGGGCTAGACAAAAAAGTCATAACTAAGACCTCAAAAGCACAGGCAATTAAAACAAAAATGGACAAATGGAACTTAAATTAGTAAGCTTCTGCACAGCAAAAGAAATAATCAAACAGTGAATGGACAACCTACAGAATGACTAGTTGGCATGGCAGCAGGGCATTAGCAAATGGTCACCTATACTCCATATGTGTTCTCCCACTCCTCCTGCGTTGCTTCTGACAGATGCTTCTACTGCCGTTCCCTCCAGAATGGAAAAAAATATTTGCAAACTATATATTCAACAGAGGACTAATATCCAGAATTTACAAGGCATTCCAATAACTTAACAACAATAAAAAATAATAATCCCATTTAAAAATGGGCTAAGGACATGAATAGACATTTTTCAAAAGATGACAATCAAATGACCAACAAGCATATGAAAAAAGTCTTAATATCACTAATCATTAGAGAAATTCAAATTAAAACCACAATAAGTATCAACTTACACCAATCAGAATGGTAAAAAAAGACAAAAAATATTATAACAGTTGTTGGCAAGGATGTAGAGAAAAGGGAATGTTTATACACTGTTGGTGGACATGCAAATTAGTAAAACTCTATGGGAAACAATATGGAGATTCCTCAAAGAACTAAAAGTAGAACTACCCTTTGATCCAGCAATCCTACTACTGGGTATCTACCTGAAAGAAAAGAATCAACATATCAAAAAAATATCTACCCTCATATGTTTATCACAGCACTATTCACAACAGCAAAGATATGGAATCAACCTAAGTGTCCATCAATGGATGACTTGATAAAGAAAACGTGGTATTTATATACAATGAAATACTATTCTGACATAAAAAAAGAATGAAATCATGTCTTTTGCAGCAATATCGATGGAACTGGAGGCCATTACCCTAAGTAAAACAATTCAGACACAGAGAGACAAATGCCACATGTTCTTACTTACGAGTGGGAGTTAAATAATATGTACACATGACCGCAGAGTGTGACGTGATAGACAATGGAGACTCAGAAGGATGGAGGGGTAGAGAAGTGGGTGATGAGAAATTACTTACTGGGTACAATGTATGTTATCTCAGTGACGGATACACTAAAAGGCCTGACTTCACCACTATGCAATATATCCATGCAACAAAATTATACTTGTACCCCATAAATTTATACAAATAAATCTTAAAAAAAAAAAGGTTTTCTTCTTTCTCTCCTTTTATTAGATAATCCACCACTTATCTTTAAGGAGCCTTAAATGAAAATGTCTAATTATGGAATTTCAGAAATCAAGATAGGAAAGGGGGTGCATAGATGGCCGGGAAAGAGACACTTCCCTAGGGTCCAGAAATCACCTCCATCTCAGTTTTCCTCCCAGTCAACAGTCCAACTTCCCTGGGAGACCAGGTCTCATGACAGCAGGGCATTGGCAAATGGTCCCTCTTACTCCCTATGGGTTCTCTCATTCCTCCTGCATTGTTTCTGATAGATGCTTGTACTGCTGTTCCTTCTAGCCATGCCAAGAAACTAAACCATACACAATGAAATTAACAGATGCCATTTGGGCCAGAGGTGAGGGTACATTCAGGTTACCTCTGAAAGGAGAGAAATCAGGGAGGCTGGTGGACTGCCCCAGGGCCAGAGCTGCCAAGGTCAGCCATGTGCAAGCCAGTCAGTGCTCCATGACAAGTACAGTATCTCCCCTCATCTGTGGTTTCAGTTACTTGCAGTCAACCAGAAACATTAAGTGGAAAATTCCAGAAACACACAATTCATAAGTTTTAAATTCCGGGCTATTCTAAGGAGCTTGATAAAAATTTCAAGGCATCCCACTCCCTCCTGCCAGGGATGTGAATCCTTCCTTTGTCCAGTATTTCCACACTGTCTATGCTACCATCCTTAGGCGTTTAGTAGCCATCTCAGTTATCAGATTGACTGTCATGGTATCATAGTGCTTGTGTTCAAATAAACCTTATTTTACTTAATAATGGTCCCAAAGCACTAGAGTAATGATGCTGGCATATTGTTATAATGGTTCTATTTTACTAGTAGTTATTGTTGTTAATCTCTTACTGTGCCTAATTTGTAAATTAAAATTTATCATAGACACATATGGATAGGCAAAAAAGTAGTATATATAGGATTCGGTGCTATCCATGATTTCAGCCATACACTGAGGGTCGTGGAATGTATCCCCCAAGGATAGGGGGCACTGCTGTAAACCAAAGCTACCAAGGCACCTTCCCTCTTTAGGACAACTGCCACCCACTTCGTGGATTATAGAGAGGCAACTGGGGACGAGGTAGGTAAAGAAATATCAAGAGAAAAGATGTTCACACCTGAATAAAAGAGCAGAGTTCAGGCCACCAAAAAATAAAAACTCAACTCTACACACCTCGAGCATCCACAGAAGTCATCCTGGCTGCCCTCAAAGCAGTCCTGTGAAGGCTGAGTGATGGCTTTGATCGCCTACCTCCAAATCCTGCAGCCCTTGCTATCTGGGACCCTGGGCGCGTCATTTGTCATTTAACTTCTCTAAGCTTTCCTTTCCTCATTTGCAAAATGATGACAATGAAAGCAGCTTCCTCATTGGTTCGTTTTGTGGATTAAATGAGTTAAAATATATAAAATGCTTGGCCCCATGTCTGGCAGATAGAAAGTGTTCAAAACTCTCTTACCAATGTACTCTCTTTCCAATCTTTGGTAAGTTTTCTCTCACTATGGAAGAAAAGAACAACCATTCTCCACCTCTCTTCCCACCCCCAGCAAGAGTCTTGATCTTATTTAACCAAACCCACTTCCTTGCTTACGGAATAAAGGCAGGGACCGCATTCCCAGTTTTCTCTGTGTTTAGAGGAAGTAGCCCTTGACGTTGTGTCAGTCCTATTTTCCTCCTTTCACTACTGGTTACTTCCCCAACCCCTATCACCTGCCTTCAATGCAGCAGGCAGTTGATGTGGGCAATTGATTTTTTTTCTTAATTTGAGGACTTAATCTGGCTTCTTTTAAGCAATGGAATCATCGCTCTGCTATTTCCCAGTTGGGAGGAAGTCTAGACTCAGTTTGAGGAGAGACTGTGTCTCTTTCCTATTCCAAGTTTCCTGTAGAATGAATCACCTCTGCTTGGAGGTAAATTTGACCAGCCAGTCCAGCACAAATGCTCAACAAACTGGTGCCATCTGGAGACGGGAAATCACAGATCACACCTTGCCCAAGGCATTAGCAAAAGTCAGGCCAGCACTCAGAGCAACAATAAAAACCAGTGAGAAGAAACAGGCAAAATGATTATGGTTTTAAGCTGTGTAGTCTTTGTTTGAAGAGGAGTCAAGGAAGCAGCTTTGCCCCCAGTAGGAAGAAGAGAGTATAGGAGGCTGATGGAACCATAGCCCCAATCAACTTTTGAAGCCAATTCACAAAGCTGGATCCTACTGGAAAGAAATTACTCAGAAGATCTTTAAATTCACAGTTCAAAAATTACATTCCTTTGGTCAACTTTCAAACCTAGCCTTTGGAGGGCCTTTCTCCTCTGAGCCCTGTTGCTCAGGATAAGATGAAAACAGAAATAAGAAATTCCAGTGAATTCTTTGATCCCCACAGAGCTGGTCCAATTGGACTGAATGGGCTCCAAAATTTGAGTAAAGTTGTCTGTCACTCAAAGGCACAGGTGGAAAACTCAGATTCCAAAAATGAGACAAAACAGCAGATACGTTATCTGAGCAATATTAGATGAGGGAATGTTTTCCTTCTTTTTCAGTGTAGAATCATTATCTAAAAGTCTAAACCTCATGGTTAGAACATGGAGAGTCATTTATTCCAAAATGTGCTGGTTCCATTTGTCCCAGAAGTGGATAGTAATGTGTTCTTTCCCAAAGGGTACAATAGCAAGAATGGAAATGTGATTTACTTTTTATTGCTGAGTTGGACTTTTTCAAATGATTTTTGCAGACATATCTTTAATAGATTTTCAGACATATTTTATTTGTTGAAAAATTTCCATGCTCTTGCATAATTTCAATTATTCAATGGAAACCACTGTTTGGGAAATTGTTCCAGCTATGTATTCAGCCCTTTGAATAAGCTATATTTATTACTTAAATTGATTACTTTGTCCATTTGGAGATTAGCTCAGATGAATGAGGATCAAGAGAGAATGTGTTTTAGATCCCTTCCCCCTGCACTCACACAGGGGCCTTGTGCTTTGGAGTGGTTCATGAGCAGCTTGGAATCTGGCCTTTCAAGCTAGCGTGGTCTTGGTGAAGAGGTTGGGGGTGGGGGTCTTTGAGGGCACCTTTTAACTGAAGGTGATGCACTCAGCTGCAAGCCACAGAGGGCCTGACTGCAGAGGTTCCTAGACAGGGGTTTGTTTATTCACAAAACAAAAAATCTGCAGATAGGCAGTCACTGCTCTTTGTTCTCATGGTCATGCCCTGCCAATGTCTCCGCATGGATTTTTGGCCAAAGATGGCTGCTGCAAGTCAGGAAAGACATCATGGCCACGAAGAAGAGTAAAAACAGAAGGACTGTTTCAGCATGGTCCATCTCTTTTTATCAGGAAATCAAAAACTTTTCCACCACGACCACCCTTGGTCCAAGCTACCATCATACTACCCGGTGCCTTCTTCCCCTTCTATCCCATTCTGTCTGTTCTCAATATAGCGACCAGAGTGAGCACATTGAAGTATAAGTCAGACCCTGCCACTCCTCCGCTCCAAACCCTCCAACAGCTCCCAGCACACTCAAGAGTGAAATGCAAACTCCCCGGAGAGGCTCTGGAGGCCTGTGTGATGCGGCCCCTCATCTCCATTCTTACCGCACAGTCCTGGCTAATTCACTTCCACCCGCCGGGCTCACACTGTTTTATTGCAGGCCAGCACGCTCCCTGTCTGGGCTTTTGCACTTGCTGTCCCCTCTGCGGGGCAGGCCCTTTGCCTCCGTCTGCTCCAGCACTGTCTTCAGCCTTTACTCACATCTCAGCTCTGCAGTGAGACCTTCCCTGAACATCCTATTCATAATTCCAACTTTCCCCATCCCTTCCCTGTTTTATTTTCTGTTTTCACGTAGCATTATCTAACATATATACAGTCATGTGTCACTCAGTGATGGGGATACATTCTAATTTATATGTTGCTAGGCGATTTAGTCTTGGTGCGAACATCACAGAGTGTACTTACACAAACCTAGCTGGCAAAGCCTATTGCACACCTAGACTACATGGTGTAGCCTATTGTTCCTAGGCTACAAACCTATACAGCATGTTACTGTACTAAATACTATAAGCAAGAGTAACAAAATGGTAAGTATTTGTGCATCTAAACATGTCTAAACATAGAAAGGGTACAGTAAAATATATTATTATATAGTCTTATGGAACCACTGTCATATATGCAGTCCATCATTGACCAAAACGTCTTTATGTGGCACATAATTGTACCTGTTTATCCTTTATGTCTGTCTCCCCTCGTGACCAGAACAGTGCCTGGCTCGTATTAGATGTCCACGTACTCTCTGTTGAACAACACATGGAAGCATGAAGGAATGAATGGGAGAGAACTGGCTCGCATGGCCTCCACCAGCAAGTGTCCAGTGCTCTGGCCTCTAGAGCAAGAGGCTATGAAGAGAAAGGGGACTGGGAATGAGTTCTGGTGATCAACAAATACTGCGTGCCCTTGTCCATGGAGACAAATTCCCAATCTTAAACTACTTTCAAATGTTCATAGCAAAGCTGCTCAAATTCATTCTGGTTTTTCTCATTAAGTGAGGATCCCAAAGGCTAGTTAGAATATTAGATGTAGGGGAAAGAGAACATATAAACAGATCAGATATCTTGATAGACATTTCGTGTGTTATTTCATGCTCTACATCCTGAAGACAGCCCTGGGAAAGGGTGACAGACTCTCCATGTCACAGACGAGGAGTGCAAGGTCCAGAGACGTTGAGTAAGGAGCCCACAGACTGTCAGCTAGCGTGGAAGGTGGGTCTTTTAGCCTCCAGGTCTGCGTGCTCAGCACTGTGCCGGCTGTCTCCTGACAGTCACGCTGGTGTCCTGATGTTCATGTCAGTGGCTGAGAATATGCCTTCTAGAAACCCAGGGGCTCCAGCATCCTCCCTTGCGACCGTGGCCAAATATATGGCCTAAAAAGGGTAGAAAGCATAAAAATATTGTTAAATCCTGGGAAAATTATCAATGTGTTTCAGGAAGTCTAGGCAGGCCCACCCTACCTCAGCTCAAAAAGTGCCCCCCCACACCTCCAAACTGCTCTCCTGATGCTCTTTTGACCAAGGTTAAAGCTTTTATGAATTGAAATGCTGACTACTCATGTCTAGGCTCCCTCTGAAATTTCTGCGGATGTTACTTTGATTTTTGCTTGTTCTTTTGTTTGCTATTTCACTGCTTGCTCGTGTGTCACACACAGGCTTTCGTACGTGGTCCTTCCTACAGCGTGAGCAGCAGAGGAGGGAGCGCACGCTGCCCACCTGGCACAGCATTTCCCGCCAGCATCCAATAAAAACTTGCTGGCTGATTACTGCACGAAGCTGAAGAGGAGACTCCCAGCGGAATGCACTGTCCCAGGATCCTTGCATTCGCAGCGGTATGCTGAGGAGAAAGCAGGGGCTCGGGAGGCTCACACACCTCAGTTTCCATCCCGGTTCTACTACTTATCGCCTTCTGGACCTTGGACAGGTGCCTTCAGCTCCCTGAGCCCCAGTTTTCACACTTGTCACATGGGCACCACGATACCTGCCCATGGGTTTGTGAAGAGGAATAAATAAGGAATGTTTGTAGAAAGCCCAGCACAGAACCTGGCCTGCTGACCCCCGAGTCAGAACCAGGATGGGTGAGCCTTGCTCTGGCCGATCTGCTGGAGCGCCCGGTAGGAGCAACTCCTGCTCTTACTGATGGGCCAGAGGCTCCACCGAGGCAGGACCTGAGGAGAGGCGCTGTAGTTCCAGAGAGCAAGAGAACAGCAGGCAGGAGGACGTGGCCACATCAAGCCTGCCCCAAAGGAAGAAGGTTCTCCCAGCACAGAAGACAGTCACCCTTCCGTGAACAAAAGCCACAAAGCTTCCAGCTCTGGCTCAGGACTCATTCAGAACAAGATCTACTGGGCTAGAACAGGCAGCCCAAAACCTTACACCTCTGCGCACTCAACAGTCTCTCAACCACCGCCAGCTGACAGGAAGCTGAGCGCTGTGGGCAGACAGAGCCCCACGGTCTCTGCCTGCGCCCTGTTTCTCGGTGCAAAGCCTGCCCTCTCAACTATTCCTAGGAGCAGCTGCTCACTCACCACACCTACATCTTGGGACCACTGGCAGGCAGCTTCTGGAATCTGTCCTCTGCCCCTCCGGACATGACTCGGCCACCCTGATCCTGCAGGACAGTGGATGACCCCTTTCCCTGACCCACCCTCAGCTTCTACAGGCAAAGGCAGGCGCTTCCCACCCCACCCTAGAGACCTGCCCTGCAGCCAGCTGCGACAGTCGTCCTCAGACACGTGGCTGCCGGACACTTGAAGTGTGGCTGGTCCCAATGGAGATGTGCTGTAAGCGCAAAGCACACACTAGACTTTAATGGCTTAGCATTTTAAAAAATGTAACCATCTCATTAACACCTTTTTAGACTCATTATAAATTGCAATTATAATATCTTGAATGTAGTGGGTTAAATAAAATATAATAATACTATGAAAATTAATTTTACATGGGGTTTGTAGCTGTTGTTTTATATTTTTCAACATGGCTACTAGAAAATTTCAGATTACATTCATGGCTCAAATTTGTGGTTTATACTTCTGCTGTTTAATGCTGGTATGAACTAGGCATTATGTTATACAGTCATTATTTGTTTTATTTCTGTCTCACTTATTAGACTGGGAGCTCAAGGACAGGAAGAGTGCCTTCCACTGCCCAGAGCGATGCCTAACACATGGCAAATACTCCATAAATGCTTGTTGAATGAATGAATGAATGAAGCTCTGACCAAAAAGGAAAAAAAAAAAAAAACCTACAAATATTCAATGATTTTGAAATATTTACAAAATCACTTAAAATTATGTGTTATACTGAACTGCCCACAACACTAGTCTCTGGTGCAGTGGTGACGTTCAGTGCTTGTGGTTGGTATGCAGGCTCATATATTCCCAAGGACATAAAAGAAATGAATGTTCCCACACCACACTGGACCTTGTGTATGTAAATTCCTTGTGTACTTGTCTCATCGGTGGGATAGGTGGGCAAATAATTTACAAAATGTTATAAGAGACTGTTGCCCTTTCTCAAAATTTGGCTGTTTCGTTGGCTGCTGCATTTATTTCCTTGCTACCCTATGGGTGGTCCTTGGACCAGCAGCAGGAGCATCACCAGGGAGCTTGTTAAAAATGCAGAACTTCCAATTGCACCCCAGACCTATGGGATCTGATCAGAAGCTGCACTTTAACAAGATCTCAGTTAATTGCATGCACTTAAAATTTGAGAAGCCTGAGCTGTGTGTTTTGTTTCTCAACTCTAAGGAAGAGGGCCACTTGGGAACTTGGCTATCATTCCTTTTCATTCTTCACGCATTTCTCGCTAAGAAAAAAAAAATGTGCTGAGCATTCACTTTGCGTAAGGTGCTATGAACCAGACACATGGCTCTTGGCTGTGTGGCTTGTGTCACCCATCACTGATGAGCTCTCACTGTTGGTGGAGGAAGCTGAACACCCTGGACACTCTGCAGAGGTCAGCAATGGTGCAAAATGGCCCCGTGTCTGCCGAGAATCTAGAGACAGCTGCTTCATGAATTTTGCATTCTGAGGGTGTCCAGAGGAAAGGAAGCAGCCAACACTGTCTTTCTCCCGAAGAAGGAAACTTTCCCAGAATCTGTTCATCTCCATGGAGACCCAAGAATCTGCAAAGCCTCCATCAGCATCCTGGTCCCCTGGCTCAGGTTCAAGCAATCTTAATTCTGCTTTGTCTGGGTCTCTGGAGTAGCGTGAATTTTCTTACTCCAGGGAAACGCGGATTTTTTTTTCAGTCAGACCTGTGTGAGCAAAAGCAACTCAAACCAGATCTGCAGTAGTCTTCAGATACTCTGTGGCTGGTAAACTGCCATGAATCTTCAATGAACTCTCACCTGAGCAATCAAAAAAGTCAGCTACCAGAATTCTTTCCCTCCAATCTTATATTACAATTGCATTTATTTGGATAGTCAAATTTATTGAGCACCTGTGGTATTTATTATAAAGCATACAGAGATCGTCCTGTCCTAGCAAGAGAAACTGACCGCATCAACAAGCAATAGTTTACTTGGGGAGGGGAGGGGGAGGTAAGGGCAACATATGTAACCTAAACATCTGTACCCCCATAATATGCTGAAATAAAATAAATAAATAAATAAAAATAAAATAAAGTGAAACAGGAAAAAAAATAAGCAATAGCTTAAAACCCTCACATGGCTCTGAATGCTTCATGCATGATAAATATGCTACAAACGCTTGGTCTGCCAGGCTCTGGGTCCTGGATGGGCTCCTGATCCATCTCATCACCTCCTTGCTCTCTGCACTCCAGCCCCGCTAGCTGCTTCCTCCTTAGAAGCCTTTATCTGGAATGTTCTTCCCATCTGCCACCTCCTCTTCTCCTTTTCTTGGCTAGTTCATCCTTCAAACCCCAGTTCTGGGATCGCCTCCTCAGGGAACCTTCCAGACACCCAGTGGCCTATGCAAACAAGGGCCCCACCCTGTGCTCTGGGAACCACTGCCGTTCTCATTACGTTCTCTCGAGTCATTCCTGCAGGGACACTGGTGGATTGACTTTATTCTACAGGCTGCAGAATCTGAAAGTGTTGGAGCAAGGGAGAGAGAAGATTAAGTTTTGAGAAGATGAATTTGGCAGCTGTGAGTGGAGTATATTAAACAAAAGAAGGAAAGGCTCGGGAAAGAGACTGGAATGATTCTCTTTTAAATGCCAGACCTAGGGCTGTTTTAAAAATATTATATATTTTTTAAAAAAAATATACCTCTGAGGAAGGCAGTGTTGTTCCCATTTTTTTTATTGAAGAAACTGAGACCGAGAGGGGTTTAGTAATTTACTCAAGGCCACACAGCTAGTATGTCTGGGCCTGCTTGGCTTTCCTAAGCATCCGACTCCCAGGGAGGCTACTGGAAAATTCCTTTAGAGAAGATAATGGAAAGGAAAGAACCGACCTGGTAGATGTAGGAGGAAAATCAGCAGAATGTGTAGAGGATGGTGTGTGGGACTGGAGCACGGGAAGAGGAACTCATCCAAGATGACTGAAGTTCTCACCTGGCCACTTCCTTCTGGAAACTTCCCAGCACCTCTCCCATGTGCTCCCTGGGCACTCTGTGTGGCATCAGAACACCTTTCACAGAGTTTTTCAATTCCCAGTCTGTTTGCCTGTCTTCCCCACCTAGGCCTGTCTGTGGTGTTCAGTGTTGGAGCCCGAAACGGGTCTCTAAGCACTCAGCGAAGTCTCGCTAAATGGATATGAGGCACTGAAGGAACAAAGGATGGGGTGGCTGGGAGAGTGACGATGGCGATGACAGATTGACATCATCGTTGACAGAAGTACTCGGAGCCAAACACTGGGCATCGGCGACGCAGGGCAGGTGGTGCAGCTCTCAGGGGAGCCCAGAGTGCTTGCCTCTGAGGACGTCTGTGACTCACTCCCACCCAAGAACAGGACTTCTCCAAGTGACAGGGAGGTGACTGGGCAAGGCAGGGCTGCAGCACGCAGCCTAAGAGAAGACCCGGCTCAGTGCATCCAGCGCTGGGTACAAAATCAATAATTCCACAATTGCAAATCTGAGAGAATCGTCTTAGTGATTTATTGGCCAGTGTAGTTGGCACTTGAAGAACAATTTATGCCACAACTTGTAAAACTTTAGCAACACGAAGCACTTGTTTCCCTTAAGAGTTCGCAGGGACGCTCTGTGGAGAGGGAGAATCCATGTGTTGGCTCTTAAAATGGCATCTACCTCAAACTTTCTCTGCTCTCCATCTGGGGAGGGGTCAAAGAGCCCCACAGACCCATGATCACCACTTTATTCTCTCTGCAAGTTACAGAAATTCCTCCTCACACTCTAGGGTATCTTAATATCTCCCCCACATCACTCTGCGCCTGCTCCAATCAATGTTTCATCACCTTCTGAACAAACCCTGTAATCACCTCCTTCTAGTTGGCTTTCAATATTTGTCCCTTCCTCACTTCTGCCTCCATGCTATTAGTAGAGAACTTTTTTTAGAAACTGGTTAGAACTAAGAGTGAAAAGCTTAAGAGTGCCAACTCCTTAAGCTGGCAAACATGACCCCCACCCTCCCTGCGTGGATGTCACCTCCTTCACGGGATTTACCTGCCACTCCTCTGCATGTTCGCCAGCCGCAGCCGAGCCAATTCCCAGCCTCTCCTGTAACCTGTCCTCTGCTTTCCAGCCACACTGTCACTTCCAGCCTATGCCACCTTCTCTCCAAGGCCCCCTGTCAAAATCCTACAGGCCTTCCAGAATTTGCTCAAATGCCACCCCCTCTCTGAAGCTAATTCCAATTCCCTCAATGAGAATTAAGTCCTCTCTTTATATGTTCCCACAGGACTTTCATCTGTCATAAAATTTTTCTATGGATTGTCTGGTACTGGAATTAATCCCATGGAAGTTTATGAAGGCAGAGGCATTGCATGATGGTCTCATTTTGTATGTAACGGTTAAGTTCCGCTGGTAAATAGCAATCCACCCATAATCAGCACATCAGTGGGTTGTTCCTATGTTCTTTGCAACCTAAAGGTTTCTGTACTTAATGACCCTAATTAAAACTCTTAGCATATCAAAGGAATTTTTGAGAAAAACAACAATAATTAGCTTTATAAATTCCCACAATTTGTTACTTTGTAAAGCTCAATAAGCACTGTTGTTTGGTTTTTTGTTTGGTTTGGTTTTGTTTTCTGCTTACAAGTCTTCCAAGGAAAGTTTTGAAATCCTGAACCTTAGCCTACAGTGAGTAGAAATAGCAGGGGTGATCATCCTGAAACCCCTCTCTTTTTATTTCCTTCTCCTCTCTCAGGTGAAAAACAGTGTCTATTACAGTCTTTAAGGAGAGCCAACTCAAGGACTAATTATCAATTGTTTCCTCTCTCCTGGATAATTCTTATGAACTTATAAGGATATGCCAGAGAGAATATTGAGTAACCTTTTCTTAACCAAGTTCCCCACTCCAGAAATGATACCTGCAAAACTTCTTAGAAGGGAATGTCTATGGCTCCCTATCCTTACTTTCTCACTGTCTATTCTCTATTTTTAAATTAATTTATATTTATATTGCATTAAAAATAGAGATCCATTGTGGAAAATTAGAAAATATGGATAAGCTCAGAGAAAACTTAAAGTACCCATGTGGGAAAGTTACTGAACACGTGGCAAACCACATTTTCTAGCTTCCCTTGCCAGGATGGGAAACACTTGCATTTCGTGGGTGAGTGAGACACGTCATCTCTACCCACTAATGAAATGCAAGTGGTAATGGCAGATCCTACTTCCTGTCATGGTCCATAACCTCTGCTCCCTCCATGCACACACCTCTATACTCTTTCTTCCTGAAAAATTGAATAGCAAAGACTACACAGCAAACCTGGAGATCATATTTTGAAAACGACATAGTCGATATTAGTCCTGGTTTATGAATGACCCTTGGAAATGGTCCTGAAGATAAACAGCCAATGAAGAAACATCTATTCAAGAAAATCTATAAAAATCCAGTTAGAAATGTGAGAGTCTGTGGTATTTGAACCAAGACTACTCCTTTCATCTCCCCATGCCTCAACAGTTCAGCAATATAGAAACTCTGCAATGCTCGGTGTGCAATGTCTGGGGGTTGGGCACACTTGTAGCTCTGACATGGCAGTGCAAAGACAATATATGTAACCAGAGCGTTTGTACCCCTGTAATATCCTGAAATTTAAAAAAAAGGAAACTCTACACTGCAGCCAAGAACATAGGCAGGACTGCAACACTTCTTATTCTGCCCTTAGTACCTTGTTGCCAAGGCCAATTCTTGGGTGAGTACAGTCAAGATGTGGCCGGCTTGCTTCTTCCTCCCAATGCCCACCCACGGAATAGAGGCTTCACCTTGAATGTGTCACACTGAGAATACTGGGGCTCTGATAGCCTTTGCTTGACTCATGATGCAGTGGCTTCCCATGAGGAAAGGCAAGCTGAAGGGACCCCAGGCTATAGCCCACCTCTAACAAATGCTCATCTCCTAGAGTAAGGATGTCACTCAAAGAGAGGCTTGCCATTGTCCCTAAACCCAGCTCCAGAGTCCTGGCTCAGGGATTTTTGCCTAGGGGAAAAGGCCAGTCATAAAACAAATAGCTCTGAATCTCTTCCTAAAGGAAATGACTTCATTTGCAATAGAGATGGAGAAGTTCAAGCCCAAGGGCCCTCTCAAAAACAGTACAGATCGTAGTGGGAAGAGATTTATGGATCTACAGAAGGTAGAGTCCAGACTGTAAGCTGTTTAGTTTACAGAAGAAGAGTGGGGGATAAGACAGCTAGGAGGAGCCCTGGTGTCCGAACAAATATTAAACACCGATCTCAGAAACTATGCCTATGGGGAGTGACTTCAGAAAGATGGTGGCCTAGGAGGTCCCAGCCCACATCTCAACACAAGTACAACACTTTAACAGCTACCCACCAACAGAAATGCTTTTGGGAAAGCTCCAGAGTATGATGAAGAAACTGCAGCAACCCGGCGGAGGACAAAAATTGAGGGTGGCACATTGAAAAACACAACCAGCATTTTACCTGCATCACCCCTCCACCCCCACAGCCTGGCACAGATCTGCAGGGTCACTAAGGACCCCAGCAGCCCTTGCTGCCACCATGGGTACCCACAGCTTTCACCGTCAGGGACTCCTTCGTCTTTGTCAAAACTGCCAAAGCTTCCCCAGCAAAAGAGCTGCCCAGACTCCACACTGCTGCCCACCCCACTCCGCCCCAGAGAAAGAGCTGCTGCTGCACCCACCCTAGGGCCAGAGCAGCTGCATCCCCCACTCCAACCTCAACACCACCTCACACACACCCATGCCCTGGACCCCAGTGCTGTCACCACATGCTACACTCTCACCGCAAGGAGGTGCCAGGGAGGATCCCCTCAGCTGTCACTTCCCTGTGCAGGAGGAAGGAGCACAGGAACCCACTGCACAGCCAAAGCAGTGTGGCAATGGTTCATGCTCACAGAATTCAGTGGTCTTACCATGTTTGCCATCATCTTGAAGCAACTGGATTATTAAAACAGTGAATGGTTTTTTTTGAAGTCACAGGTACAGTGCCAGCTAAGTGACAACAATTTTCAAGGCTTGGACACAAAGTAAGGCCAGCAGCTCATATACAGCCTCTCCAGAAGGCTATATATGCTGTAAATCAGAATCCAGTATATGGTACTTTTTCTCCCATAGGAATCAAGGGGTCGAAATAGTAATAGCTCCACCCACCATTCCCCCTAGTAACCCACTAGCAAAATTTTTGCTTCCTCTTCCTGCAACTTTATACTCTGCTGGCCTAGAGGCCTTAGTTCCAGAAGTAGGGATGCTTCCATTGGGAGACACAACAATGATTCCACGGAACTGGCGGTTAAGATTGCAGCCCAGCCACTTTGGGCTCCTCATGCCTCTGCAACAACAGGCCAAGAAGAAAGTAATGGTATTGTCTGGGGCGATTGATTCAGACAAGCAAGGTGAAACTGGGCTCCTACTCCACAATAAAATTAAAAAAGAGTACATCTGGAATACATACTTTGCGGGGGTTTGAAGTGTTTATTTGATCTCCATATTGTCTGTTTTCTCCGGGTTCTTTTTTGTTTTTCATATTTGTTAGTTTGGGTCTCCGTATTTCAAAATAGAAGATGCTTCAGATACATGCTCTTTATTGGCTTTCTGTACATGTTTAAAAGTAAGGCACAAAAATGTGATAGAAGATACGGGGGTGAGAGTGCAGCATGCCAACTAGTGGACATTATTGAGTGGGTGTCTGACTCCTTTGCTTTGGTTCCTCAAATGTCAGTATCTGAAGTTCTTTTGTCTCACACTTGATAGTTTCTCCAGACAGAAGCCCTCCAACCTCCTGTTCTGCATACATAAGCATGGCTGCAAGCACCCCATTTGCTAAGAAAGGCAAGGGCAATGGAGGTCACCCCACTCTCTATGTAGAGTCTCCATATCAAGACTCTACAAATGACCCATTTTTACCCCCTTGTCTTACTTCTGTCCTTATCTGTGTGGCTGTGCCCAAGCCCAGAGCTTCTCCATCTCAGCCTCTTCCCAGAAAACCATTCTGTCCACAGCCCCCTCTAATTAGTTCCCCATGATGACTTCTGCAATGATGAAGACCCTCCCGTCCAAGTCTGCAATGGCTTCCACTCTGCTAAAACCAAAGAATGATTTTCTGTCCTCATCTCACTCAGCCTCTCAGAAGAATTCAAAACAGTTAATGTTCCCTCTTTCTAGAAATTCCTTGTTGATTTCATGACAAGAGATCTCCCTGCTACCTTGGAATCCATTTCCCACAATCTTTTGTAAACGTAAAGCAAATGTGTCACTCTTTTGCTTAAAACACACTAAAACTTTCTCATCCAGTGTCCTTGTCACAGCCTGCAGACTCCATGTCATCTGTCCCTGCCTGCCTGCAGCTCATCACTCACCACCCTCTGTGCATCCACAATGCCTCAGTGACCCTGGCCTTCTTTCTGTTGCTCAGACATATCCGACTTGGCCCTCAGCAGGGGTTCTGTGCTTTCATTCTTCTCTAGCAAGTATTCTTTCCTCCAATCTTCCCAAGTCTGGCTACTTCTCATTGTTTAATTCTCAGCTCAAACATCACTTCTTCACCCAATCCAAGGATGTATTCCCCCACCATTAACCCTGCCACACCTATTATTAATATATTAATATATTCTATTGCCATGACATTTATAATCATGTAATACTATCTTGATTAATTTTTATACTGGGTCCCCTATAAGAATGAAACCTGTCTGTTTTGCTCACAAGTGCCATCAAACAGTGCCCAACACATAGCAGATCCTTGGTAAGTATTCACTGCATGAATAAATGCAGTAAAGAGTGATACACTGAGCTCTAGATGACACGGCCACCTAGAAGGAACTCCTCCCACCAGAATGAATTTAAAATGCCCCTCAACCACCATGGTACCCACAAGTACTCATCATCTCAGGGAGCACAGAATTTCTACCTAGAAAGGCAGAAGACACATCTCACAGAGTCATTTCTTATAAGCAGAAAAGCAGGCAACCAGCAAGCAATAAAATCTTCCTAAAAAATGACTTAGGAAAAATTCAGTACCTTAAGACAGAACATTGAACAAGTACACAAGTAAATACTAAGTAATACTAAATATTGAGCACAGATCAAGTACAGCATATGGAAAGGAGAAGAATTTCTGAAATAGTCTGTAAGGGAGATTATTCTCTTGGCCCCACTGGTTATGGGTTCTAGTCACTTCCTTGGTGTGAAAGAACTAAAATTTCCCATCAGAATTTGCTTTAAATCTTCTAATATTCATGTTACATAAATATGCATGGTGAACTGCATAGAGGTCCCCATAAAACTGCAGTGGCTTAGTCAATTACCTAATTCAACAATTACCTAAGTCAACAAATCCTGGCTTATAGACCATCTCTCAGTATTTTATAGTATAGCATACAAACAGGTGGACACTAACTGCACTTTCTGAAAAATGTGAATGCTTTTTGACGCCATTCTACTTTAAGGAAATTAACCAAAGGGACTAATTAAGAATATGAATTAATTTTTGGCTATAAGGATAGTCATTACAATAGCAATCTAAGTGTTCAACAATAGGAAACTGGTTATAGTCATTTCAAAATTTATTCTGTGGATAAATACTGGCAGAGAATGAGTTCATTGGGTTGACAAAGCAGGTTACAGAGCCATATGACTCCATTATGTTTATTTTATATTTATATATATATATATGTGTATGTATGACTGTGTAAAGATATGTGTGAATATGTAAATGTGAGAAAGAGAGAATGAAAGGGCAGGGAAGGGCACACACTAAACCGAGATTTTAAAATCTCTAAAAGTGGCACATACAATGCACACATGGACGGCAACACAAACCTTTAAGCCACAAGTACACTTATGAGCCCAATGGACACCTCCAGTTCAGATCTTTCTTCACACCGTTGGATGGCAGTTGCTCCTCACACCATCCTGATTCTTTGGCTTCCATGAAGCCACGATGCCCTGCTTCTCCCCTTGGCCTTCTCATCAGTCTTTTCCTTCTTTTTCATAGACTCCTTGTTTTTGTCAGCTTGGGCTGTTATAACAAAATACCATAGACCAGGCAACTTACACAGCAGAAATTTGTTTCTTACAGTTCTGGAAGCTGAGAAGTCCAAGACCAAGGTGCCAGCTGATCTGGTTCCTGGTGAGGGCTCTCTGGCTGGCGTGCAGGCAGCTGCTTTCTTGCCGTGTCCTCACATGCCTTTTCTCAATTCATGCTTGCAGAGAGAGAGAGGGAAATCACTCTCTCTCTCTCTCTCTCTCTCTCTCTCTCTCTCTCTCTCTCTCTCTCTCTCTCTCTTTCTATTTTCTTTCTTATAAAGCCACACATCTCATCATGAAGGCCCCACCCTCTTGATTATCTAACCCTAATTACCTCCCAAAGGCTTCATCTCCAAACACCATCATATTGGAGGTTAGGGCTTCCACATATGAATTTGTGGGGAACACAAATCTTTAGTCCATAACATTTCTCTTCTTCTGATTAAATACAAATATTTTACAGGTCTCTGTCCTGATGTCCTACACATTTTTCACACACATCAATAGTTTGCACTACATATTTTTTAATTTGAAATATGTACTACCATCTCAGAGAGACCCAAACTTCAACTGCAGACCCAAATCTCTCTAGAGTCTCACAAACAGCTGAAACACATACCTTAAAATGTCTTCTCTTTTCAAACCCTACCTCTGCTTTGTGTGCACCACCATGATGAATGAATGGTATGGCCATCCACCCATTCACCTGATTCAGAAGGCCAGGAGATAGTCCAGACTCTCCCCTTTTACCCCTAGAGGCTAATCACTAGCCTTGGCCCATTCTGCCCATAGAAAGACCAAAATGTAGATAGGAAATGTCCAGGTCCTGAAGCACAAAGAGAAAAGGAGAAATTTCTCAATCCAGAATCTCCAGACCCAGAATTCAGAGCTTAGTGCGAGGGATGTGACCACCCTGTGTGGAACTATCAGTGGTTCTAGGTGCTGATGTGGCCAAAGCCGTAAAACCCACAGCCCTTGGCTTCTCTGACCTAATTGACGTCTCATGTAAGTGGATTACCCACACCTCCGAAATGTGGGACATATTTAGAAACAAGGAAAGTGGAAGGCCTTTGTCCTAATCTCACAGATGGAGGTTTTAGTTGAGGTTTCGTAAGCAAACCAAACTGAAAGCAACCTTGAAGCAAGGTGAAGTCCTCCCTTTCACCAGATTTGGCTGACCTCACATGGGTCCTACAGATTTCTCAAGCATGTCTCAAACTTCCTTTTTCTACTCCCTTATTGGCTCATGCTCTGGCCATTTCTCTCCTAGATTAGGGCTCAGGTCCTAGTTTTCTCTCTCATTCAAATCTCTCCCGCATCTCACCTATCCTCCACAATGCCCCAGGAGCCACCTCTCCAGCGTGTAAACCTGATGCACTTCACCCACTGAAAACCCTCGGATAGCTTCCCATTGCCCCCAGGAATAGGGGTCCTTGCCCACTGGCTCCTGCCAGCCGCACTTCCACTTCCACATTCTCCTCACTCCAGACACACTTGCCTTTCCCGAGAACTCTATGCTCTGTCCCATCCACTCAATGCAGTTGCCTTCACTCACCCCAGTTCTCCCCTTCCAACCTCCCAGCTCCTCTCCAACTTGAGAACTTCCCTGGAACACTCCCCAATACCAACCCCCAGAGATCCCAGAGTTCCTTTCCACCCACTCTTGCTATACCTCAGGGCAGCCAGATCTCACCAGATTTTATAATAGACGTTTGTTGACCTCTCTCCCCACCACACAGTGAGCACGTAGAAGACAGGCACGGAGTCTTTTCGCCTTCCTTCTGACATGTAATTTTGAGCTTAGACATAAATGTTTAAGAATGTGAACTAAAATAAACGCTTAAGGCTCAGCCTCCCACCCGCTGCCTGAATGGACCCCCTCATAGCCAAAGGAATATCCTGAAACTAAATTGCCTACCAGAAGGAGGGAGGTCAGACCTGCCTTATACAGTCTTCTTCCCTTCTTGGGGACATATTTTGTAACCCATTAACAGGCCTAAGGGTACTTAAGACAAACTTGCAGGTTCTCACTTTACACAACAAATATATGTCTGGTGGCTTATCTCAGATGGACAGCCCTTAACTTAAAACAATCCATTAACCAATTACAAGTCAAAGAATCTTTAAACCTGCCTGTAACCTGTAAGCCCCCTCTCCCCCCCTTGGAGATGGCCCATCTTTTTGGGCCAAACCAATGTATGCCTCCCACATATTTATTTATGACTTTACCTATAACCCTTGTCTCCCCAAACTGTAACCCAGACAGAGTGAGTCCACTTGCTCAAGGCTTCTTGGGCATGGTTCAGGGTCATGGTCCTCAAATCTGGCTCAGAGTAAATCTCTTTAAAATTATTTTACAGAGTTGGCCTTTTTTTTCCATTAACAAGAAGTATTTCTGAATAAGTTGATTAGTAAAATAATGAACAAATCAAAGAATGATTAAATGGCACCAATGACAATAGACATTACCTCTAGGGTGAAAATCTGCTTCAGTAGTGCTTAGGAACCCTTGTGCCCTACATGTGGAACATCGGAATTGGACAATAAAGTTAGTCTAGCGAAGTTATCTGTGTCATGTGCAAACCAGGAGATCCAGGATAATCCAAAGAGGAAACAGTGTAAGATGTTGGCCTGAAGAGATTTGCAAGTTTCTGTCACATTGATTTGATGTTTTTCCAATAGCCACAAGGAGACACTGCAGCTCGAATCCACATTTTCTTTGCACATAAGCTCCAAAAGATGATCCAGAGAAAACAAATTCCATTGAAAGCAACGTGCCATTAATCAGGGGCTCTGAGATATGACCTGCCCAGGCAGCTATTGGCCTCTTCTGCCATTTTGTATTTCCTCTTTAATCAAATCCCTGGATGCTACAGTTCTCAACTTGCAGAGATTTAAAAGGCACTTTGATTAATGGACTTGATCAGTGTCCGCTCTTGTTTAACCATGGTGCTCTCCTCTGCGTTTCACACCCACATCACACCATCCCCTTTTATTACAGGAACCGAGGAATGTGATGGCCTGCCAGACAGCAGAGTAATTTATGAAAAATATATTTTTAAAGGGAGAGTGTATTAAAGCTTGAAAAGAACTCAGAGTCTGTTGCTATTTGAATTTTAAATAGACTATGCAAATAATTAAATGTCAGTTCATATTGACAACATCAAATTTAGGAGAGTATAGATGGTGTACACCCCCAGAGTCCTGGAGAATATTAAATCAGATCTAGCAGGGCACTGAATCATATTTTGCTTTTGACATGAAACAACAGTATCGATTGAGTTAAAAATGAACCAATTTTCAAAAACCTCTACCTGCCACAAATGTTTTCATATATACCACAATTCTTTAGAAAGAGATAAAAAGAAATTGAGATGAATTCACAAGTATATTTAAGCACTAAATTCCTCCTTGGTTTTTTATTTTTCTTAAGTCTCTACTGCCTCACACAAGCCTATTTCAAATATTGACTTCAAGGAAAAGATGGATAAGAACAGCCAATATTCAGGGCTAAGGTAATGGATGCTGCTCACCCCACTTTAAAACAGTTTAATTTGGATGTTTACCTGAACCTCGCTCATTGCTTTGTACACCTGAGTCTCGATTAGTCACACCAATGCACACTGTGCACTGTGTACTATATACTGTCTATTGTGGTGCAGCTTTCCCAGATTAGCAAGAAACTTTAAAAAAAAAATCTTTAAAATGACATTGAAAAACCACAAATGGTCAGTAAATAAATATTTATCACGCACCTACTGTGTGCTAAGAATTGTGCTACATCGTAGAAGTTTCACGATAAATAAGACATTGAGGAGAGGAAATAGCAGAAAATGAGCCTGTCTCCTTTTAAGTTGCTTAACTTATGATTCAGAGAAATTCTTCTTTGTCTAATAACTGGTTATCCCATGATGGCCCGGAATCAGATGGAATGTCAAGAGGAAAGCAGTTTTGCATCCAGTATTGATCGGTCAGCCAGTGACAACCAGTGACCAAAGTTTGGTACTGGCTCCAAGACTGGTCCGGCCATTGCCCACAGCAGACATCATTAATCAATGACAGCATCAGGACATCTGTTCCACAAGTATTGAGTGTTTCCTACAAGTCGGCACTCTAAGCACAGCAAACATGCAGTGTACAAGATAAACAAAGTCCCTTCCCTCTTGGAGCTTGCATTCTGGTGGGGAAAGAAGGCAATACACAAGAAAGATAATTTCAGATAATGAGAGGTGCTAGGAAAACAGTTAGGCAAGGAAAGGTGATAAAGTGTGCCTGAGGGAATGAGGGAGGGTGGACACTTAGCTGGGGTGCTCAAAGTCCTCTCAGTAGAGGTCACATCTGTGGAGAAGCCATGAGAAGATCTATGCCACTGACTCCTCCTCACGACAGCCCTCCTCAACTGACGATGAGACACTTCTGTGCTGTGGGTGAGCCTTGAGCCAGGCCTGCTAGGGATGGAGAGGAATCCAAGGTAAAAACCATTTGATGGAGCTATGGGATACATATTTAACCACACTGAACATCACATGATTGAAGGAAGACTTGGAATGCTTACATTCTAATCTTCTTTTAACCTTTTAGAAACTCAGTTTGCTCATTGATAAAATAAGAGGTTGGATGATCCTGTGGTCAATAATTCCAATTAAAAAGTAAAGTAGGGTTTTAGACAATTGGAGAGATAGGGTAGATTAAGTAGAGAAGTCTTTTTGTAAAGAAGGTCATTTGAAGTCAGAGGAGAAATGAGATGCAGCTATGGTTTCCTGCAGGCGTCTTGGTGCCAAAAGAGCCATAGTCAGCCCATAGTTTTGCAAACAGCTTCAACTGCCACCATCCAAAGCAGTTTTCATCTTGAATTCCACATGAAAACCAATTGATGTGGTCTTCTCAGCCATGCACATATTCAAAATCATCAATGTCCCAGTCTGTCATCTGTTCGTATCAGAACACAGAGAGCTACACAAAAGCAAATCACAATGCTGTGGGTTCATCAGAAAGAATCTGCCATTCACTGCTGCCTGGGACAGGGGAGACAACACCTTCAGAAGTGTCACAGGAGAGAATTACAGATTTGCATAGATTTATATCTCATGATTCTGCGGATCAGGAAATCAGGCAGAGTTTAGCTGAGGGAAGGTTCAGTTCCACATGGTATCAGCTGAAGTCAATGTGTAGCATCAGATGCCGAGTGAGCTAGACTGGAGGGTCACTCATATTTTGGGGGTGGGAGTGGCTGAACAGCTGGGCTCAGCTGAGACTGTCTCCTGGAGTATTGACCCATAACTGTGCCAACACGACAGTGTCAGCGTCTGCAGACTTCTTACACCGTAAGTTGAGGCTTCCAAGGAGTGTTCCAAGAGACTGAGGCAGGAGCTGCAAGGCGTCTTCTGACCTAGCCTTAGAGGTCATGCAGCATCACTCCTACCACATTCTACTGGCCAAACAAGTCATTAAGCCTGTTCCAGATTCAAGGAGGGGAATAAGGCTTCACTGCTAAATGGGACCAGTAGCAAAGAATTTGTGGCCAACTTTAATCGACTTCAATACTTGAGCCTCAGTTCTGCTTTGTAGAACAGGATGTGGCTACCACCTCTTCTATCCTCTTCTCCTTCCCAGTGTCACTGCCAGTGTCTTCATTATCTAGCAAGGAAGCCAAGGGCAAGAGATGACCAGGACAGGAGAAAACCCCAACACGTAGTGCCAGAGGATCCTCTGTCTTGCCACCATCTCAAACTACCTGGCTGTGTTCAGCCAGCTTTCATTAGCCCGGAGCCTAGAAAGCCCAAGACTGCTCATAGCTTCTGCTTCATGGAGACAGACACTGTGGACAGGAGGCTATCTGGAGGCCAGCACCTGCCAGGATGCTCTTCATCAACTACTGCTTTCTTGATGGCAAGTCTGCTGAAATGTGCAGGGGGTCAGCCTTCTCAGAAAGAACAGGGAAACTGGGCAACTGAAAAGGCTGTGTCCTTTTGCAGTTGATAGTTATTATGCAAGAGGGACCCAAGGCTTGTCAGTTTTCTCAGGTCCCTAAGACCTCTCCATTAATAGTTAGCATCCAGGGGTTTACAACAACTAAAGTTTAAATTTCCGCAGCTGCATTCACCATGGGTAGGCCATGGCTTCACTCTGCATCATCTTTATTCCAGGACCAAAGCAGAGAAACTAGCTTCTGTCTGAACACTGCTGGCTGCCATAGCAGAGGAAAAAGTAAACACGGTGATTCTTAATCCTTCTGCTCGGAGGTGACACCTGTCACTTACATTCACATTGTTATTGGTTAAAGCAAGTCAAATGTTCACACTTAACAGTGAATACAGTCAGCCACAATTAAGTAACTATATATTACCAATAGTAAAAGTTCTGGAAACTATATCATCTGAGGAAAGTAATTCTCACACTTTGGGAGGCCAAGACAGGAGGATCACTTGAGGCCAGGAGAGTTCAAGACCAGCCTGGGCAACATAGCAAGACCCATCTCTATAAAATTTAAAAATTAGCTGAGCACAGTGGTGCACACTTATAGTCCTAGCTACTCAGGAGGCTGAGGTGGGAGGATTGCTTGAGCCCAGGAGTTCAAGGCTGCAGTGAGCTATGATCACACCACTTCACTTCAGCCTGGGTGACAGAGTGAGAACACATGTCTAAAAGAAAAAAAAAGAGGAGGTACTTAATCCAGGGAAGAAAAGATAAGGGAGAACAGCATTTAGTCATCTTCACATATCTAAGTGGGTATGGATATGGAAAGCATTCTCTGTTTGCTAGAAATCAATAGTAAACCATTAGAAATTATAGAGGTGAAGATTATGTTTAATATAATTTCTTTTAATAATATGGAGAAATAACATTTTCTTACCAGCTGTTACCAGAACATGCTTAACTATGGTGTGATACGAGCTGTTCATTAATAACCTGGTCCTCTCTCCTTCTGAGCACATGGAAGGATTTCATTTCCCCACCTCTTTGCAGGTGGGAATAGCCAAATGACTAGCCTTGACCAAAGAAAGGTGATGGGAAGTGATGTAGATTACTTTCAAAAGAAAAACTTCAAGAGCCAGTGTGCAAATTCCCACATTCCCTTTCTCTCTTCTGAGATATTGACATGGTGGAAGTAACTTTAACCTGAGTTCCCAAGTGGGCACGTTGGAGGAGAGCCCCCAAGAAGGGTTTCAGATAAAATATAGTATGCCCCATTATACTTGAATTTCAGAAAAAAATAATTTTTTAGTATGCAATATATGGGACATACTTATACTGATTTGCTGATTATCTGAAAATTTGCTGATTATCTGAAATTCAAATTTAACTGGGTGTCTCAGATTTTTCTTTGCAAAATCCAGTGACCTTATCCTTAAGTGATTCATAGTAACTGTGTAACATTAGGAAGAAATATGCCTTTGTTATTTTAAGCCACAGACAGTTGGGGATTGTTTGTTACTGCCAAATAACTCAGCCTATACTGACTTAACTAGTTCTCTTCTTTGATGGGGAAATATTTTGATGAGGCCTAAGTGTAGTCCCAATACTAGAAAGGAAGAAAGTAGCTCCTGTACATAATAAAAGAAAAAATTTGGAAGCTCTGGGATATAATGTGAGAAGGAGGGATGGGTAGAAAACTGGTAAACACAGCCTTGGCCATCAGGGAATTCACCTCTACTTGGAAAATAAAGTAAGAAAAAAGGATGGCAGAGAATCGGCCTGAGGATACAGAGGCCACTGCGGGTTTGGAGCAGTCATGGTAGACGATATGGTGGATGGAGGCCTGCCCGGCCTGGAGGTAGCCCAGTAAGCAGGATTCAGACTATTGAAGGGCTGAGAACAGGCATGCCCTGGGGAAACACATGCCCGTGTTTAGTCTGCAAGGTCACTTTCCAGCTTGTCAGAGTCTGTGGGCCCAGTCTTCCCTGCAGGGCTGGAGATAAAGCACTGCGTGGTGTGAAAGTTGTCAGAATCAAAAGCAGTCACTACGAGCATATGCATACACAAAGAGCGCAATGCGCACCACCTGAAGGATGGCCATATTTGAAACTCGGACTTAGGGGGGGAGGAGAGGGGCAAGGGCAACATACGTAACCTAAACATCTGTACCCCCATAATATGCTGAAATAAAAAAAAAAAAGGAGTCACTAATGTTTTTAAAACACACACACACACACACACACACACGAGCGTGCACACACACAACTGACAAATAGATTTGGGGAAGGCTAAAAAGAAAGGATTCTCACACTCATATGCCTGATAAAAAACTATCACAAAAGACTCTGCAGAAACCACAACCTTGCACAAACTACAACCTTGGCCATTGCAATCTTACACAAAAAATACTTCTGCAAGGACATCTGCCCGGCAACTCCCTGTCCAGCCTCAGACTGGCATCACCCGTGTTATTGATCTTTGTAGCCAAGGATAATTTCAAAACAATTATGTAATCCTTTTCACTTTCCCTTTAAAAAATGTAGCATTCCTTTACCTCCCAGAATATGCACATAGCAGGCCGTGGCACGCGTATTCCCCTAGCAATGCCTATTCCCACGTAAGTATTAGTATCTCTCTTTTAGCAAGCCTCCCTCTGCTTGCTATTCAGATTGACAGTGGCCGCTGGCACTCAGCTTACAGGATTCTCAGACTGAGAGGTTGAGCGCGTTCGGTGACGCCTCACGTGAGTGCCTGCAGCCAGCAGTGGTGCCGAGGTGAACTGGGGAGTTGAAGGAACAGATATTTCAACGCACAAACACAGACTTTCTTGCTAACTTTTGTTTGAAACATCAGTGTTCCAGAAAAGCCCCTTGACAGCAAGGGGCTGGCTCTCTTTATCTCCCTGTGCCCTGCCCCACACGGGTCCCGTGCTTAGCACACAGCGGGTGTTCAATAAAGACAGAACGCCTGGCGAGAAGAGGCCGTATGCATTAAATATTTCCAGAGGCCCCTTGAGCAGCGACAGCAACTCCTTGGGACCACCAGGGGGCAGCATGTCTCCCACTATAAATTTGTCGGGGCGTCTCAATCCGCGTGGAACAGGGATTCATGAAACCAGGTGGTATCTGCGTGCCAGTTCCTGCCAGCATTGTCACGTCACGGGGTCACAGCAAAGGGAGGTAGAAAGGACCAAGGAAGTCATTTTCCCCCATAAGCTATAGTCATTCAATGTAAAGGACTAGCTTTTATTCGGAGATTGCCTTTCCCACTCCTTTGTCATTAAAATAGCTTTTGTTTTAGGAATGACGGTGACTATAGGTGGAAGAGCTTTTGTTGTGCTTGTTTGTTTATTTTCATGTTCTTAAGTAATCAGATAACTAGTGACAATCTTCTGGTGTTCCAGAATGTTTCTAGAAAATTACTTTTTTAGTCTCGTTGAAATCAAAATTTCCACCCGTTAGCGTGGAAGGTCAGAATCAGAGCCTGACCGAGGGGGCAGATTCCCTTCCCCCCTGGTCCCCAGGCTCTCTGCCCGGCCATGCTCCCCGCAACCCCGCTGTTGGGCCACGGGTCCGCTCGGTGTCCTGCTTTCTCCCTGCCCAACCTCCTCCTCCTAGTTGGAACCTGTTCTCAGGAAAGAAGCAGCTTATAGTCCAATGAGAATTTAAATCGCTCCTTTCCGTCCCAGGAAATCTTGCCTTTCAAGTCTTATCTCCGATTCCAGAACACAGGTCTGTGCGGCCAGTTCAAGGGATTTCAGGCATCAGCAGACAGAGGCAGATACGAGATTGGCAGACAGTCAGCAAGGTGTTGAAGTCGCGCCACCTAAGAAGCTTGCAGATCCCATTCTGCTCTGTTAGGGAGGCTGGGGGCCACCCCCAGCTTGGGTGGACAAGGGACACGGACAGAGCAGCCCGGACTGCAGGTTACCCCCACAGGTGCTGTGACATTCCAGCCCTGACGACAGAGAGCCTTCTATCTGCTAGACCGGTGCAGCCTGGGTGAGAGCTGTCTCCCCCAATCATAACGGGCCTGCTTTGGTCACAAGCGGAGGGAAGCTGTCTATAAGTGCACTGTGGAATACAGTAGTATTTTAGCAGTGATTACGCCACACACATCAACAGGCCTGCTCTGAGACCTGCCACCGGGGGCTGCCACACTACTGCTGGGGAGGCCACAACGTAGTACAAAATGCTGCCTTCAAAGAGCTCCCACTGGCCAGGTGCAGTGGCTCACACCTGTATTCCTAGCACTTTGAGAAGCTGAAGTGGAGGGATAACTTGAGACCATGAGTTCAAGACTAGCCTGAGAAAGAGCGAGACTGCCTTTCTACAAAAAAAAAAAAAATAGATAAATTAGCCAGGTGTGGTGGCCATGCAACCGTAGTCCCAGCTACTTAGGAGGCTGAGGCAGGAGGCTCGCTTAAGCCCAGGATGCCACTGCACTCTAGCTGGGTGACAGAGAAAGAGCCTGTCTCAAACACACACACACACACACACACACACAGACACACACACACACAAAAAGAGCTCCCACAACTGTTCCAAAACTACCAAAGTTGAAAAAGAGATGACAATTGGTTTGGGGGACTTGGGAAGGTGTCATAAGCTGGGCCTGGGATAAGGGGTAGGTTTTTGACAGGCAAACACTGAATGAAGGGCCTATTTGTCAAGGATGCACCTGATCCAGGGCCCAAGTGGGAAGTACAGGGTCGTGTTTAAGGCCCAGGGCCCAGGTGGGCTTAGCCGGCACGTCAGGCATGTAGCAGGAAGTGAGTGGAAGCAGTAACGAGAAGCAGGAGGGCTGGGCAAGCGGGCAGAGGTGAGCCCAAGTCCCACCGCCAAGGTGGAGCGTGGCGGCCTCGGCTGGCTTCCTTGGCCTCGGCTCCTGACCACCGAATGTGGATAATGGTCCTTACTCTTAGAGAATCACATAATAAGGGAGTGGGTGTGTAGCTGGTATTCAACTTTAGTCCGCAAACTCAAGGGTGCAGAAAATGTAACTTTTATTTTTTCTTGCTGAATCTCTGGTCCAAGGCCAATCCACCTACGGTAGGAGCGTAATCTCACAGAGGCAGGACTCCTGCCGCAGGAGGCCCCGTCAAGGCGGCCCTTGCAGCCTTGGTGTTCCCCTTCTGTACTGGCATCTTCTATCTCCACCTGCTCCTTGAGTGTGGCCCACACTGACCGCTCCTCTGTCATCCTCCTGCCTGTTCGTGTCAGTTTGCTAGGGCTGCCGTAACAGGGAACCACAAACTCAGTGGCTTAGCATAACACAAGTGGATCCTTCCATAGCACCAGAGGCTATGTTCAAAATCAAGGTGTTGGCTCCTTGCAAAGGCTGTAGGGAAGACACCCTCTCTACCTCTTGTAGCTTCTGCTGGTCGCCAGCAACCCTGGGCGTTCCTTGGCTTGTGGTGGCATCGTGCCAGTCTCCGCCGCCATCTTCACGTGCTTCTCCCTCTGTATATCTGGCTCTGTGTCCAAATCTTCCTCTTCTTATGATGATGCTAAGTCATTGGATTAGGGTTCAGTCTAATCCAGAATGGCCTCACCTTTACTTGATTATACCTACAAAATTCCTATTTCCAAATCGGGTCACATTCTCAGGTTCCACATGGGCACACATTTGGAGGAGACACTTATCAACGCAGCACACCGAGAGGTACCTTTGAGCCCACATATTTCTTCTGCCGGTTCTGTGCCTCTCGAAGTCACCTGGATCCCTCTGCCTCTCTGCTCTGGGACAGGGGAACAGCCCTCTCTCCTCTGGGATCTTCACACCCTTCCTGTGTTTTACTCTGCAGAGGAGGCTGAGGTCCCCACCCCAGACCCACAAATCTTGCCCTCCCCAGGGAGGACGGCTGCAGGCAGAGTAAGGAGACAGCCCTGCTCGGAGCTCACCAGCACCCACTCTCTCCTTATCCACCCGAGGCCACTCCGTCCTCCCTCCTCAACCCAGGAAAGCTGTATTTATTCACCACATGTTCTCCCAAGTCTGTTGGGGTTTGCTTCTCTATGGCCTAAACTTCTGAAACTCAAAAGCCAAGAGAAGACCTCTTTCTCCAGAGCTTTAATTTTCCTGACAAACGCTTCACCAGCAAAATAGGGCAAGAGAGTCTAGTAAGAAAATACCAGAAACAAATGATTAAAAATTTGAAAATAGCATCCCAGTGCCGCAAATCGCCCAGCTCACTGACTGCACAAGGACCCAGCCCTGTCCCCGGTGCGTACGGTTCAGTGAGCCAGGATGGCCAACGCTTAGGTCTGCTGATTTTCAGCACTGAAGCAGGAAAGTGTCAAATCAGGGCTAGACGGTCACCCCGCAGTAAACACGAGTTACTGTCCCCAGTCTGAGGAGGCTAAACAACCTGAGGACATCGTGGCTCGGGGCTTAGCATCCGAAGGACCATACAAACGAGGATGTCTCTACGACAAAGGCTTTCCTTTTTAAGGCAGCCAGCTACAATTTCAGAGCATCCCGGCAGCGCGTGCAGACGCAAAAGTATCTGGCAACTTGTGGGGTAAGACAAAGGTTTCATTGAGGCCTTTTATAACCAGTCCCTCTCAAGAGACAACCTCAAAGCCTTTCCCTCACACATGGCCTTTTCCATGACTCGTCTACAAGTGGCTCCCCCCACCACAAAAAGGACACTCCAAGTTCTGTTTCACATTCTCGAGACTGAAAACACTGTAAGCTCCCCCTGGGATCGGTTCCTGGCTCAGCTTTCCTTCCTTTGACCGCAGCCAGTGCAAGCGTCTAATTCCGTAGCTCGTCGGTGGGGCGGAAAAACAGTTTGGATTTCCACAACCTGAGACCTGATTTCTTGTCGGAAGGTACCATCTGGTGGATGTTTGCGAAACTGCTCACGTCCTGCGTTTGAAAATGAGCGTCTGAGAGCAGTGTGTCTACCAGAATGCCAGTGGGGGTGTCCCTCCAGGACCGAAGGGAGCTCCACGCTCAGTACGGGCCCATTCCCTCAAACGTGACTCTGCGTACCAACAGCTATTCTTAGAACCCAGGAGAAGCATTGAGCAGTGCCTTCCCTGTTTGCAGTCTGTCCCGGTCACAGTTAATTCAAGCAGCTATTCATTGTCTATTCGCTCTCTCCCCAGGCACAGTGCTGCTCCTCTGTGCCCAGGACATTTATGTATGAGAGTTAGTAGTTTCTGGAGAAATCTAGTCACCCCTGCCTCACCCAAAGACTGTCTCCCTGGGCATCTCCACACGCTGTCATTGACCCTGAGTGGGGTCATCTCCTCTGCAGCCCACGGCCCCTTTCTCTGAGACTATGCACCCCAAGTGGGGGGTGGGGGAGAGTCTGCTAAGTCCATGTGACAAGTCCCCCAGCCGCAGGTGGTGGAGCAGGGTGACCGTCTCACTCGAGCTGGGCTGGCAGGCAGATTCTTGCTCTCCGGGGATCCCAATCTGTCCCCGGTGCGTACAGTGCTGGGAAACCACGAACCAGTGCAGCTGGATCCGCAGTGAGGCGGACCCAGTGCTCGGCGGCCGGCTGCTGCTGCCTGATGCGCAGAGAAGCAGCCAAGTGGCCGGCAGAGCGCAGGTGCCAGCCCAGAGCAGAGCGAGCTGGAGAGACCCTCCCGCCTGTGGCCTGGACTTCATGAGTCATTCCGTGTCCTAACAGTGAACTGCCCTGTACTGCTGAAGCGGGCTCTGGCGGTGACGTACAATCAAAGACACGTATGCACATGTACACACACACACACACAACGAACGTCTATCAGCAGATGCAGAAGCCTGAGCATGCAGAAATGAAAAATAGCTTCTAATCAAAAAAAAAAAAAAAATTCCAGGGATCCCCTGATCCATGTAACATCTGTAGTCAACAGTGAGATAAATCAACCTGTCCCAAGCCTGTGTGAAGGTTCTAGCAAGGGAGGCAGCTCAAACTCTGGTCCAGCTGAAGAGCAGCCTTTCTCAACAGGAAAGATCGTGTTCCATGATGCAAACGGTCTGCGCGACGGAGTGCCGGCGTGGAGGAACAGCCAGAGGGCGGGGTATCGGTGGGGTGAGGAGGACAGCCCGAGAGTCTCCGTGACGGTGCCTGGCGTCCCCGGGAGGCAGGCTCTGAGCAGGGTTTGGTGAGCAGGATGCTTATTAAGGAGTGCGGAAGGGGAGAGATGGAGCTGGAGTGGGCAGAGGCGGAGATGGAGCTGCCACACGGCACAAGGGCAGCCCCGGCTGACCCCACAGGGAGCTTTGGAGTCCAGTGGCCTGCCAGGGGTGCCCACGCTGGGCTGGAATGGCCTCGTCTTTATCCTTCTGTGTCAGTCAGTCATAGACCTTGGGCAAGGAGAATCTTGGCAGCTGAAGGCTGTCTGCTGACAGGATCCCAGCAGTGGGGTGACAAGCCCTTCCCTGTGGGGGACTCCACCTGTGAAAACCAGCTGGGCTCCTGACATGGTCTTTTCTCCCTCGTTAAGGTCTCATTATCACTAGGAGATGGCATCATTCTTGTTCTCTTACTTCTTACCCTCATTCAGTGAGAAATTGACGCTGACATTTATCTAAAGTAGATTAAACTGTCCCCAAGTGACCAGGACCTACGTAAGAAATACTGTGAAGTCATCATCAACATTTGTTCCATTTCTGCTTTTGCTCCTTTGCTCCTTCCCTTTACTACACTTTTCCTCCCGTCTTTTTTGCTTTCTACCCTCTCTCCATTCCCTCCTTCTTCAGTTAGTTTTTCTTTTGCCCAAGGATAAGCAGCAGGATAGACTGATTCATACTATGCAGTGAATCTGCTAACTAATCATTCCAGTCCAAGGCAACCTTCTCCATTCCTGCTGTGGTCCAGATGTTCATCCTAACTGGATTTAGACCATCTTCTACCTGCTCTCCCCTCTCCATTCCTTCTCTAGTCCACTCTGACCCCTGAAGCCACACTAAGCATCTTTAAATACCACCTTCATCATAGCACTGCCTTGTTCAGGAGAGGGCAGCCTCTCCCAAGCCCTTACATGCCCAGTTCGAGGACAAGCAGCACTGGACCAGGAACCAGAGGCCCCGGGGTGGTGCAGCTCAGAGATTAGGAGCGCAGGCCCTGAAGCCTGAGTGCCCATGTGACTCTCGCTTCCTCCAATTATTGGCCTTATGACTTTGGGCAAGGTACTCATCCTCTTCTGTCTCAGTTTCTCCATCTGTCAAATGAAAATAACATGCCCTGAGGATTCGATTACTTAATCCATTTATTACACCTGAAGCACTTAGGATAGCGGCCAAGTGCACACAGTCAGTGCTTGATCATCTTAGCCATTGGTAGTATTATCTGCACTATTAATCACTGAGCATCACACACCTGAGTGATGCTAACCTTGGACCAATCACTTCACCTTGCTGGGAGGGGTCTCCGTTTCCTCATCCTGAAATGGAGGGGCTTGCCCCGACCATCCCGGGCCCGTCCAGCCCCAGGATTCTTTTTCTCTCATCCTCATCCTGTTGCTGGAGGCCCACCCGTCGACACACGCTTCCACTCCACGGTGTGGCAGCTATAACTGTGGGTTCGTCCGCATATAAGCCTTTGTTCCGCCTCCTGCCTGGCCTAGAATTGTCCCTGCTTCCCTCAGTGTGTTGCCAGTCTTACCAGGTTACAGGACAGAATGCGGGCGTCTTTCACCTTTGTGTGTGCACACAGGGTCTGGAATAGCTGCTTCTGCACAGGTGCTCAGAAAGTGTTTGTTGACCAAATTGATGTCGGGCACGGAATGCTTTTGGCCACTTTCCAGCCATTCGTCTCGCCAGACTCTTCCCCTCCGAAATCACTTCTCTCGCAGAGGCTCTGGAAACATTCTGGCTTTTTCATTTGCCAGTTTAATTTGCCACCATCTGTCACAGAGTGTGAGTTCCTGGAGGCCTAGAGCACATCTCCTCCCAGGGGCTTAGCACGGGGCCTGTCCAACCCCAGGCAGAGGTAGTTTACATGCAGAAAAAGACCAGGATCGTGGTGGCAGAAGGGAAGGGAGACAGACAGAAGCTGGAAGGAGACAAACTGTTGCAGTCTTCAGCATCTGAAATATCCCCACCTCGTTTGCATTGACAGAATTTTAGAAATAAATTTCTGAATATTTTTTAAAAATTAGTGTCCTTGAGTATGGTCATCTTTCAGAAAGAAGAAAGCATCCTAGATATATTGTTTGTTCTTTTGTGTATTAACACCTGTTGCACCCACTACAAGCGGCTTAGAGTTAGAACGTGGTAAAAGAAGGAACTGATAAAAATTCTTAAGATCCACAGGGTGGGAAAGGGAGGTGGGAGGTGCCATTTTTTCCCCTAGAGGCATCAGTGGTAAAATCTGCAATACCGAATACAGAAGGCACCATGATGGGAATGAGTGGGGCAGCTTTGCCCTCCACCTAGAAGGTCAACAAGTACATTCACACATGTTTCAATAGGTGTATATTTTGGCCTTTTACATCAGGGATACTGAGGTATATATTTGATGTATACGAGGGCTGTCCAGAAAATATCCAGCCATGTAATATGTTCTCGTTATGTTAACAGTGAGTGGATACTTTCAGACCAGCCCTCATATTTTGGCCTTTTACACTGGGGATACTGAGAACATTTGTTACATTTTGGTCTTTTATACTGGGATACTGAGAACACTTGCCAGAATTTCTAAGAATGGTAACATCCCTTTAAAAGGTAGGCAGAGGCCACTGGTTCATTTGTGTTAGGAAAAAAAAAAAAAAGAGGTAGTCAGATTTACAGCAACTTCAACCCTTCAGCCCACAATCAGGAAGGAAGGCAGAGGTCAGGTAGAAAACATCGCAGTATCACTGCCTCCCTGTACCACCAACGGGTGTGCACTCGAGAAGCACAGAACAATTGTAGCCTGAGCAAACCGTATGTTCGCAAGCATCGTGTTAATTGCAAAGCCTATTCAATCTGCTGGGAGTCCCTTTTGTGATGCAGAGATAATTCTGAAAATGAATGCAAACAAGAAGTGCTTCTGTATCCAAAGTCTGCCGTTTCCCAGTTTTGCCTTGCCAACCTACCCGGCCAACGCTAATCTTAATTGTTAATGCCCTGTAGTTTGGTCCCTGATTAATCTGATCGAAGGATGTGTGCCCAGTGCCTCTTGTTAACACATCATAGCACGGCCCCTAACCTAGGGCTTGCTGCCATTTGCCACAAACACAATGGAGTGGTTGCAGATTGACTCTTGGGGGGATTGTCTTGACCGTCTTGCCTGCAGCTGTTGGGAAAGGCCTCCTCTATATGTGCTGCTTCAAAATTCAGCTTCCTGGTACCTAAAGCAGACATTTTATAAACCTCATATATTCAGAGTAAATATACAAAAAAAATAGCTCTTGAGGAGCCATGCTGAGGACAACCAGGGCTGGGCCGGCTCCCTCCTCACCCTGGAATGCGTCACCCATGCTGTCCTCCTCCACTGCTTTCAGGAAGAGGACGCTGCACCTTCCAGAGCTAACCCGCCCCTCTCGCTTTCCATCCCACCACCTCTTACCTCTTCTGGGGGGTCGAGTCAAAACCCACCGCCCTCACTCCCGCCTCCTTCAGTTCAGCCCACAGGCGTGCCCAAGGCTTGCAGGTAAGCGCACCCAAACCACCCATCCCTTCAACCCTCCTGCGAGCACTGAGCCCTTTGCTCCCCTTGTTGAAGTACACATCTCTTGAAAAAAGCTATTTGCTACGATCGGATCTGTCTCATCGCCCTCTCTTACTCTGCAGCCCCTTCCAACCCTCCTCAATTCCCATTTGCCTAACAAAGTTGGTCCCTCAAAGGCCACTGGCATCTTCCAGTGGAAATGGAACGTCCTTTTATTCAGTCTTCAACTTTGTCAACTCTGCAGCCTTTGGCACTTCTGCAGCTGTTTCTCTAACAACCTTCACTCTCCTGGTTCCCCAGACACTCTGCTCTCTCTGACTGTCATCCTAATGCTGTGACGGCCCCTCCCTCCTCCCTTGACTCCTCTTCTGTTTGGGCACCCTCCCCCTGCCCCCGCACGTCACTCTCCGAAGCCCTGACCTTGGCTTATTTCCCTCCTTTCCTTTCTTTCCCTTCCTGTGATTTCAGCATTCACCTCTCCGTGTATGCTTAATCTCCACTTTGAGTTCAAAAGATACTATTGAGCTAGCAATCTCTATTTCCACCTGCCTAGTGGACATTTCCATTGCTATCTTCCTTACAGCCCTCAAAATCAATAGGTACCAAACTGAACTCATTGTTTTTCTTCCTAAATCTGCTGCTTCTCCAATGGCAACTGTTGGCACCAACATCCATTCCCACCCCCATCCCAGTGACCTCGGTCACCCCCAGGCTAAACAACCCAGCACTGACCTTCCTCCTCTGTGTCCCCCAGGTCTAACTATGTAGAAATGCCATTGGTGCCACCACTGCACTGGCTTTCTAATGACCACACTCTTCTCCCCGTTCCAAAGCTCACCCTGCTCCCCAGGGCAGGCCTTCCTGCCTCTTTGGATGTGGCAGGCTAATTTACTGAGATACTAACTTGTGTTTTTTGTGTTGCCTTTTCCCTCCTGTAATCCGTGAAGAGGTGAGCACCTTGTGCATGCCTGGCCTCAGGAAAAGGCTTCCTGGCTTCTATTGAAGAAAGCACACTTAGTGAGGGCAAAATGAGGAGGGAGAGAATGCTTTTAAAGGAAAGATGAGGAGAGGAAAAGTCTTAAAAATCAGGGAAGTGGAATACTATTTAGGAACAAAAAGGTAATACTACACACAAAATAGAATGGACCATCGATTTATACAACAATATAGATTAAGTATCACATACACAATGCTGAGTAAAAGGAACAGGACACAAAAGAGCATATACTGAGTGATTCTATTTATATGAAATTCTAGAACAGGCAAACTAATCTACGGGGATGGAGCCCATAAGAGTGGCTGCCCGGGGCAGGGATAGGATTGACTGGAAGGGGGCACAGGAGAAGCTTCTGGAGTGATGGGGATGTTCTATATCTTGATTGGGGTGTGCTTATATTAACATTCAATCAAACTACCCATAAAGTCTATAAATTTCACCGAATGCAAAGTTTAAAGAGAGGTCATAGACTGGGAGAGGGTGAAGGGAACAAGCCCCCAGGCCTTACTGATGGCAGCACCCTGGAGAGGCAATGCCACCTCGGAGGAGATGGCTGTGTGGTGTCTCCAGGGAGCCTGGACGCAGCCTGGCCATGCTCCCCATGCTCTAAGTCACAGGAGGTCTCCGGGCTTCAGAGATGTCAGCGGCAACCACGATAGAGAGTAGATGGGAGAGTCCTTCCTAGGACTCCCAGACACCTAGTAATCTTTCCAGATTTGAGAGCATCCCTGGGAAGGCAGGAGCACCAAATCATGGTTGAGACTGAGTTTCCCACAAGCCCAGAAGGATGGAACTTGAAACTCAACCTGAAGAAAATTAGGGAATCAGCATCTCTTGCACACCAGACTTGGTTGACTGACAGTCACATCCCCTACAAAGGTAAATGTCTCTAATTTTTCTCTCAATCAATTCTTTTCCTCCACTTCTGACAAACTAATCTTCCTAATCAAAGTCTGGAGGATATCTTTCTCTGGCTAACACTTTCAATGATTCCCTATTCCTTAGGGAAAATGAAAATTGATATCCCTTGTCCTGAAATTCAACGGCCTCCTCTGTCTGTCTACCTTTCTGAACTCATTAGCCACCACTCCTCAGAAGGGGAGAAAGTGAGAGGGACACCGTATAAAAAAGACTATTAACACCAAACAGAAGGGATTAAGTTTTAAATGCTCTCTCTGCTGCTAGGAAGTCACACTCTGCAAGAACATACTTGTTCCACACACCACTTGAGCCTGTTCAGAAAAAGTAAACAAATTTTAATATACATCTAACTCAAATATAAACGTGCAAATCTCTAAAAAGCTGGGATTTGTTCCAACCATGATTTTCATTATGGCCATATACAGTAAACCCTCATAAGTATGTAAACTTGGGAAATGAGCGAGACAAACCCAGGCTTTGGGATGAGACAGACTGGGTCTGAGTCCCTGCTCTGCTCTGTGTGTAGCGGACATTGCCTCTTGCATAAGCAACAATAAACATGTACCCCCTACCTCTTCCAAACAGAGAGCCAGTTTTGTTCCAGTTGGCCACTCTTCACTTGGTCTCTCATTTAGCCAGTCTTTGAAATCCATTCAACATAGGATGGACACATGGTGCAATCCTGACCACTGAGACATAAGAACTCCTCCAGTAGGCTTATAGGAAAATTTCCTTTTTCTTACAAAGGGCCACTCTGGAAGAGAGTCTCTTCTTTCCTCAGATTAGATTATGAGGTCTGAGATAGCAACCGCCGTCTGTCAGCCAAGGGAGGAGACGGCCCAAGGACAGAGCCCCCATACCGAGAATGGCAGAGAAGACGGAAAAACTGGGCCCGTGATGCTGCCGGTGGGCGCTGCTCACCTGTAGACTGCTGTGATGTGAGATGACATCCTTACTCGTTAGTCCATTTGAATCACATTTTTCTGTTACTTGTACCAAAAAGATGTAACAAATGCACTCTGTAACCTTGGCCACATCTTTCAACCTTGCTACGCTTCAATTTTCTCCTCTGTAAATGGAGTTAGTAATGCCCAATTCATGAGACGGTGGCAACGATTAAATGTGAAGTATCTAAAACATTTTCTGGCATGTCCTAGGTGCTCAATAGATAGTAATTATATATTTATATCTATTTGGCAGCCTTGTTTTCCAGATAAATTCCTTTAAGAACTTTCTTTTATTCATCATTTTCAAACCCTATTTATCTTAAATAAATTAAAGAATTTAATCTTTCTGTGGAAAAGTGATCAAAACCAGACTGAAAATCATCACTGGGAAGCTTAGTTATTTTTAATGTAACATGCCTGCAGCATTCAGAGCTTGCTGAAGTGTGCAGATTCTTCCTGTCAAATATGAAAAAAGGAGCTCAAGTGGTCTGAGAATCTCCAGCAACACATCTGGTCCTGAAAATTAGATCCACTCCCTGGAGACAGACTGGGCAGGCAAAAGGCGTAGAAAGAGACCCAGCCAGGAAGAACGGCATCCTGGAGGCATTCGGTAGGAATGTGTCTGCAACAGGAGACTCCAGCAGCAGACGCGTAAGACGGTGATCTATAAAGCAGTGGCTCCCAACTGGGGCTGCTAAGGACGGCTGCCGAGGGATAGAGTGTCACCACCTCACAGTGGTTTTCTTTCCAAGGATGTGCTTTCTCTCCCTCCTTTCCATGGACAAAGAGAAGTGTTCGATTTGTCCCCAAACTCCCACTCAGGTTGGTGGACTCCAAGAGGATATTTCCAGATGTTTGGAGATGTCTCCTCTCCTCCAGTTGAACGTCAGGCCAGCCTCGGAGTTGGGCACATGGAAGGTAAATGACATGGGGCTTTGCAGGCGCGTGGGTTTGCCACGGCAGGACTGAGCCACGTGTGCTTCAGAGAACAGTGGGTCAGATGCGTCCAGGCAGCTGCCTCTCTGGGAGGCTCACCACCTGAGGTTCACCACCAGGCTGGCTCCATGGTCAGCAGGAACCACTGTCCCCACATCTGGCTGCATTAAATTTATAGGGTTAGGAACCAGATTGGCAGGAACTGATCACAGAGAAGACAGCAAATTCCCCAATCTCTCACCCCTAGTGGAGCAGGAGTGGGGAAGAGGGGAGAGGTGAGGGGTCAGGCTCTGGGCATCGTAGCCTCAAGTTGCTGGAGCAGCCCTGCCTAAGGTGAGCTTGTGGTGAAGGACAGGAGCTCTGAAATGACTTGAGACTTCAATTTTAATAACCTGATTAGAACACAAAATAGTGTTAATGGATTTAACAGAGCAGACTGGAGTTGTCTCCCTCCTGGTTCCTTCATATGAGTTGAGGGTGGGGGCATAAAACTGTTTCAGGTGTGTACATCACTGAGGTGCAATTGCTCCAGCAAACCAGGAGAGCCTAGAGGGATGCAGGCACAGGAATGCAGGTAAATCCCTTGTGTCTAGCTCAAAATATAACACAGCGACACCCATTAGGGACCAAATACCAGACAAGAAAGCTTCAGAACTTCATGCCAAGCAAGGATGAACTGAAGAGACCTGTATGGAAAGAAGGTGGTTTAATTTAGAATATGGACTGTATCAAACCCTTTTTGGCTACCAAAAGGCTTTTTCTATTACCTTCTACTTTTACAGACTTTATGAATAGGTGAGGCCACTGTATACCTAAGTTTCAACTAAGGAAAAGTGTCACTGTAGGCAGATCAATGACACAGATCCACTTCCAGCCATTGAAAAGCAGAGATTCCTGTTCTTCATCAACTCTACCTAAAGGGCATGGCCTACCTTGAAGGCACATTTAGTAAACTGGGACTGCTTTTTTTTACTGCTATTGATTAGCGGTTTTCCTGAACTATTTTTTATTAATGGTTTATTTTGCCATGGCTTGACCAAATTAGTGGATAAACAAACATAATAAACATGCAAAGGTTTGAAAAACAAATTAGGTTGGGATAAGGAATTGTGCATTTACTTCTGCGTATTTTCAGGTGCAAATGACATTCTATATTTCCTTAGAGTAGAACCTGACAGCTTATGACATCTTTCAGTTCCTGTGCATCTATTTCATCTCTAACGATACTACTAACCAGCGGCTTATTTGCACTTACCACACATGTGACAAACACATCTGTCCACTGACATGCAGGTGACTGCAGAGAAATGGAGCTATAAAAGGCTTCAATTGCACAGCGCCTCATTGCCTGAGGGTAATTTGTGCTTTATTAGGCAGAGGTGGAATTGTGATGAAGAGGATGCTACAGACAATGCCAAGTTGAAACAATTGGTTTCAAACTTCGGAAAAGTCTCAAGGAAATAGCTAAGATGGAAAGCTGCTTTGATTCAACGCGGAAAGTATTTATTGAACATCTACTGTGTGCCCAACGTTGCCCAAGACAATGAAAAAAGTCAGGTGGAATTTAAGCATGGACTCCACCCTCCAGGAAGATATTACTTTGTGGAAGAAAAACTTCTACACACAAAACCATTAAAAGTGAAAAAACAGGATACAGGGATATATGTTACATATATATATATTGTGTAAATTCACACATATATTAATGTATTTAATGCTAAATTGAGAATTATCAAAATAATCAATAGTTTTCTTGGTCTCTTATCTGCAATATCAAATACTGTTAAAAATAGTGACACCAAATAATTAATAAATTATTAATGCAACTGCTTTCTTGACGTGTTCCTGAATACTCAGTTGAAATCAGTCTCTCTATCCTTTTGTGCTTCACACTTGGAATATACTTCTATCCTAGCATAATCAGCCCAAGACCTTCAGGAACAAACCTATAGTCTTACAAAAATGATCCATTACTATGAAGGAGACTGTAATGGATGAACCACGAAAATTATAAAATTTGGGGGAAGGGTCAAATTTAAATGAATCAGTATTTCCACAGGCTCAGAACAAAGCAGGGCTGTGTATAAAGGGCTGAACATCAGGTCTGGTGTGCAAGGGGACCTCAAGTCCTGTATCCCTGGAAACTATAAAATTAAGATGGATGTGAAGTGTGTGTCCCAGAACCCCTTATCTGAAACTCTGCACTTCCTTTGAGAATCGAGACCACCTCTCTCTGTCAAAGTGAATTATGTAAAAGTGGGATGTTTCATTCTTACTGATAGAATTTTAAACGGTAGAATTTCTCACAGTCTATGATTTAGAGAACGAAGTTTCTCAGTGAGAAAGCAAGCAGTAGTCACTAGAAGGGAGTATGATAAGCTATAGCTGCAGTATGTCCCTGAGAGAAATACTGCTTCCTGGCTTTCACTGCGTGATGAGGGACCAGGCAGATTTATACTTTCTCAGTCTGAGCTGGTTTTTACTCTCTCACCTCCATTTCAACACCGCCTTGCATTTTGGTTAGTGATATTCAGGACTGTCCCCATTCTAGGCTACAGATAGAACGTGCTCTGTACCCCCACCAAGGTCTACCAGTGTCTCCCATGGGGTAGACATTCATAAAAAATTTCTGGACTAAATCTGATTACCAAGAAGCAGCAATATTTCAGGTTCATCAAAAAGGTCACATCAGGCCCCCAAGAAACTAAGGAGGTTAGGCCAAGTCCAGTGGCAGGTTAGGGAGCCCTTCTGCAACTAGAAGAGATTCCACTTGCAAAACTGAAAGCAAGCCCACTCTTCTGGAAGAAACATTATTTTAATAGGATTTCAATAGGAATCCATTCAACAAAGTGGAAAGGGGAACTCTTCAAAGGAAACAGGCAGCTATATATGCAGGATAGCCTTCTGTGTAAATCCTGTTTACCTAAACAACATGATACTTTCAAATCCGCATCTTTTAAATTTTGCTATTTTTATGGATGACAATCAGCCTTTTCTTTCTGTCTTATCCTCCCCTAACATTAGTTACTTTAAAAGGCATAGCCTATGGAGTTTTTATGGCTCGAATAATGTATATTCAATCAGCTCAAATATTAAACAATTGCACCCATTATAGAGAACATAATGAAACCATTTGGAGTGGGAAACTGTTCTTAACCCCGCAGTATCCCTTAAGTAAAGGGCTTTTGTGTCATAGGAACACTTTCCACTTCATCTCATCATGAAACGTTAACACACTGCAAGGGGTTGTTTGTAAATTGGTTGAGTGGGTGTCAACCAGAGGACAGACAGCACAAAAAGCTCTTGTTTGCCAGAGCAAAAGACATGAAACTAGCTGAAATGAAAAAATAATAATAATAAAAAAAAGATATGAAACTAGAATCTCTCTATGCATTTAGTAATTCTAGGGTAAACGTACCGGGATTTGGTCAACATGAGACTAAACTTCCCAATCTGATATTGATTCTGCTCTGTATACCACATTTTAATCAAGAGTTCACCAGTCAACATTCAGATCATAAAATGAAAACTAGATTTTGACTACTACATGAAAACCATTGTAAAAGAGCATTCCTTACCGAGTATTTGACCACGTCCTGTTGATTAGCCACTTCTGGCAGAACTGGCCCTTATCTCAGAGATGACACATAAGACACACATTCAAAGGCAACGGTGATGACAAATGTCAGGAAGCCCTGTCTAAAAGACTGCTTTGTCTTTACTCAATGTGTGCAGCTCCCTCTTGAGGCCAGCAGCGACATCACACATGCATTCCTACCACGGCTGCTTAGAGCCATGGGTGTGAGACATGCTGAAGTAGAAGTCCTACTTGGCGTAATTTGAGATGCAGAGGGAAAGCTCCCTCTCTCTAACATAACTCAAGCCTACCTAAAATACTTTTGCACTGTCGGAACACATGTTTATTCCATTTTTCAAAATATTTAACGCGGCCTTATTTGTATTTAAGTTTAGGCAGCTTTTATCTCAATCCAAAGTGCCATTCCCCAAACTCACAAAAACCTGGGATGAAGATATTCTTTAGGGATTATCTTTAGTCTTATGCTATCTTTTTTGAGTCCATGTTGCAGGTTTTACAAGGATACTCCGGGAGAATGTAACAGCAGCACATGCAAGAAAGAAAGATGCTTGTTTTTTTGATAAAGTACAACTTGAGTTCCTTTGCTTGCTAGTTAAGCTAAAACAGCCCACTTTCACTCACTTATGGAATTTTAACTTCCTTCTGCTATAGTTGCTCATTTTTGAGTTTATAATAAACCCAAGGAGAGGTGCTTGAAAAAGGGAAATGAGCTAGCCAAGGATCTAAGTGACACAGAGCACACAATGCTTGGATCTTCTAAATTTCAAATTAGTTTCTGATATAATTTTATGACTTTGATCATTAAAAAAAAGTTATTGATATTTTCTGTGGGAAATAACTAACCAACTTATTAGGATACAAAGGAGGGTATATCTTGAGTAAATATATTTTGGAATATAAAACTAAAATCACAATCCTCTTCCATGCTGAAGCTCACCTTAGAAAAGTATCTTGGAATCAGGATGCCAATGGTCAGTTCTTGGCTAAAATAATAAAAACAACTCATTAAACTAATCCATGCTATCAATTAGATTCAGTTTGATACATGTAAAACACTTCACTTATGTGGTTCTAGATCACATGTTGCAAACATGGAAATAAATACTTTTGGAACTTTCTTTTCTGGAGAAGAAACTTTCATTTATAGTATATATATTATAAATGGACAAAATGTGGGGCCTAGTTTATGTGTGTCTCAAATCTGCACAATGAATCAAAGGCAATTATGTCTGTGTAATTTAATAAGGAAATGAAATATCTTAACATTTTAGTAAGCTTTGCAATTAACTTTGCATCTTTTCCATTGGAGAAATTGTACAAAATCTAACCTTAAAGAAACATAGAGAACACTAGCAAGTACCATGAAAAGAGAACTTGAAGGATGAAAAAAATCTTAGAATGTTACCCAATCCCTTACCTCTCTTGCCTTTCCTTAATGCAAAGATGTAAACAATTTTGGTTCTAATTTTGCAATTTTAACATATTTTGCTGTGGCTTGAATATCCTTTTAAAGTTCCAGGATGCAAAAACCACGTGTTTTGTTTACCACTATATCCCCAGCACCTTGAACAGTGTTTAGCATAATGTTCCAAATCGGTACTACTTATAAATAAATCCCACTATGAATTACTATCACTATCTAAAGAATATCTTTGTTTTCACTGAAGTCATGGGTATATTGCTGAAAATTACATGCTTTGAATGGGAAAATGAAATGTGTTATTTCCACAATCCAGATCCAATTTGCTTTTGATAGCAGCAAACCTGATTGAAATATATTCATTTCTGGATGAGGGGAGAAAAGAGAGACCTCTAATGGATGAACTGAAGGACTAAGCTCAAAAGCCAGATCAGTGACTCCTGTCTCCTGCTGAATGTCTTTGAAAAAGTTATTTGTCGACTTCATGAAACAGGTCAAAGGCATGTAGCTACTTCAATTTCAAGACTACTAGAATACTAATGACTGAATGAAAAAGGTTCTCCTTGGCGTTTAAGAAGTCATTTCCTTCTCCTCGAGGGAAAAAAAAGTACACAAAACCTTTTCACTCATGCTACCAGCACCCTGAGGAATAATGTCCGGAGTTGCAACTTACCAGTTTATAAAGGTGAAGAAAGATAAATAAATTGGAAAAAATTGTTCAGACTAAATAACCCTATTTCTTTTGAGATATATATCAGTGGCAGGTGAATACAGACATTCAACTCAAATGTAATCTGAATGCGAGATCACTAGCACATCCTTCATCATGAGTTTATTAAAACACACATATAAGGGCTGATCCACTCTTTAATGCACCATCTTAAAAGGGGTAAATTTTAAGACAGCTATAAATGGATGTGCAAACAGAATTTTAATTTGTCCCAAACATATGACCTATTTTAAAAATAGGTATCACCCTGCCTATATTGTAAGTATCCTTTTTTCATTATGGGACCACAACAGTGATAGGATCAGAAATAGCAACTATTTCCACAAGTCCTTTTTGATCCAGGTAACTTGAATTATTCAACAAATACATGAGCATCTGCCACACGCCAAACATTGTATTTTGTAACATTAACACAAACTTCACTTTCATTTGTAGCCTAAAAAGTCTTTCCCAGTCTTTGAAGCCAGTTGAGGTACTTTCTAATTCACAGAAAACCCAGTTATATCACTATCAAATTAAACTTTCATTTTAGTGAGTTCAGAAATGAAGTACACAAATTTAGCACCAATTTGGAGGTATCTTACTTACAGCCAAAATGTGAATGAGCTCAAGTATGTGTGCCTCTTGGCCTAGATCAGGCAGTTTGAAGTCCCAATGGTTTTTCTGTATATGGAATGCTCTCTTCTTTTTCTAAAAAAGAGCTCATTGCTATTCCAATTCAATCTCAAATAGATTTGCTGAGTTTTAGGCTCTTGCTACTAGTTCAGTATGTTAGCCTGGTAACTACAGCATCGTGCATGACTTGATCATTTGATATCTCCCTCTAGCAGCATCTAGCACAATAACGTTGCTATCAGCTTTCCCAACAGAATGGGTCAGAGAAGGTAAGAAATGTTGCCAAATCAATTTCAATAAAAGCACTTAATAAACCATATGCTATTCAATAAAATAAATCAAAAAAGACTCATTGCCAATAATTTCTATTCTGCCCCTACTTATGTGGCCTTTGCCAAGTCACTTAAAATATTTGAGTGTTCCCTCGTGAGTTGAACTAGACCAAAGTACTGAAAATTCTACAATACTATTGGTGTCAACTGTGCGCACGTGTGATTTCACCCTTACCTGCATCAATTTTCAAGTTTTTCAGCCACTGAGGGTGGCAGATGACCTCCAATCTCCCCTACCTTCTCCAAACTTGTTTACAGCACAACACGCTCGTCCCTCCTCCCATTGCTTATTGTTACTCAGGCTGCTTCTTCCTTACCTAAAACACCTTCCCCACCTACTCCCCATCACCAAAACTTTTATCTTTCAAGGTTTGGGGGAAGAGAAATCAGTCTATTGCAGTAGAAACTGCCTTAAAAAGTGCTGTACTCATCTCATGAATGTACATGATATCTCAACTAAGCATTATGGCACAAAAAAAACAAGTCTCAGATTTTCTTATTGCCCAACCCTCTGAACAGCGGATTCTCAAGATTTGTGGGGAAAAGATCTCATGTACTCCCAATAAGAAGAAGGATCTATGGTTCCAATTCCAATATCAAGTTTCTAATAAAACTCCAAATAAGATTAATAATCTACCATATCATTGAATCTTATTCATAAAAAAAATGGAGAAAATTTCAAATTAAGCCGTCATCTCTAAATCTAGTGGTTTAAAATGGGATCTGAATGACAAAAGAAAATCAAAATCAATAAAAACGAGCTAGAAATTAGTGTTTCTACTATTGATGCTAAATGTTACATTTCAGAGCATTTCAACTGTCATTACACAATGCTCTGATTCAGAGCCCACGATCATTGACAATACAGAGATTTGAAACAGACTGAAGACCTAGACAAAGACCTATTTAAGACCTACTTCAGAAAAGTTATGATCGCTTAATATTAGGTTAAGTATAAATGTCCGATTTCCTTAAGTACTAAGTTGGAAAGTTAATATCGCTGATATTTCACTTTAACACTTCTTCCTTTATTTTTATTCCAAGGTGCATCCTCATTCTTTCAAATACACAGTTTGGCTTGTGATTATCTGTCAAAAAAATTTTTAGAGCAATTTTTGTGAACTACGGATAAGCCAAAAATTCGTGTCATTTTCAAGAATGAGTTCTGTCGTGGGACCAATGCAGTGCAGACAGTTTGAAATATCAATGAAGTGTTTGGGAAGGACGTGGCTAATGAACGCACACAGTACATTGATGGTTTGAGAAGTTCCGTTTTGGTGATTTTAATTTTGAAAATGAGCCACGTGGGTGACCTGAGACCAAGCTGTAGGGGAAGCAAATCCATCTCAACCTACGTGTGAATTAGCAGCAAGGTTTAATGTTACTATTCCAACGATATTGGACCACTTGAAACAAACGGGCAAGGCAAAGAAGCTGGATGAATGGGTACTGCAAGAATTAAAAAGCGTCAGCTTGCCTTTCTTTGCTGTCATGACATAAAACGTGAACCATTCCTACACTGTATTGTTACGTGTGATGAAAAATGGATTCTTTTTCACAATCCTAAGTATTCGACACAATGGTTAGATAAAGATGAAGTGCCAAAACACAATCTAAAACCCAATATTCATCAAAAATGCTAATGGTGTCTGTTTGGTGGTCCAGTGCTGGAATTATCCACTACAGTTTCATGAAACCTGGTCAATCGATTACAGCGGATGTCTGCTGCAAGCAATTGGAAGAAATGATGAGGATGCTTACAGTCAATAGAGACAGGTCAATCCTCTTGCAAGACAACACTCAACCACGTGTCACACAAACAACGCTGCTCAGACTATGAAAGATGGACTTGGAAAGTGTGTCATCCACCGTATTCACCAGACCTTGCACCAACTGACTACCACTTCTTTCAGGCTTTGTACCACATCTTGCAAGGAAACATATTCAATTCTCGCCAAGCTATGGAAAACACCTTTTGCGATTCCATCACCACTCGCTCTCCAGGATTCTTTGCTGCTGGCATATAGACAAGCTACTATTAAGATGGCAAAACTGCATCAACAGTTTAGATACATACTCTAATTGTACCATGTCTTGTTTGAGATATAATAAACTTGATTTAAAAT